>JAJMHT010000006.1:0-189519 GCA_030583145.1 Metschnikowia vanudenii | reverse complement strand
AGAAGAAGAGGCTAGAAAAAAGAAAGAAGCCGACGAAAAGAAGAAGGCCGAGTTGAAGAAAAAACAGGAAGAGGCTAAGGCCAAGAAGCTTGCTACCAAGAGTGGGAAACAGGCTCTTTTGGAGATCGATACCGTCGATGAAGCCACCAGAAGGGAGATGTTGAGAAAGGCCGAATTGCTGGCTGACTTGAACAACGCCGCAGACTTGTTTGGGGGTCTTGGGGTAGCTAGTGACAACTTGAACGACGAGTTGATCGCACACCCAAGAGAAAAAGTCGCAGCTCAAACGCAAAAGGCACCTGCGTTTAACAAGGATACCCCAATAAAAGAGCATCCATTGTTCCAGCCCACGAACAAACAAGAGTTCGAGAAGTTGCGTAAAACTGTCGGCTCTGCTTTGACCGACTTAGCCGAGGACTCGTTGTTGAACTACTCATCTTCGTTGGCTATCGACTTGATCAGGGACCTCGTGCAACCATTGTCTGTTGAAAACTTGAGAAAAGTGATCTCAACATTGAACGTCATCCAGAGGGACAAGGAGAGACAGGAGAGACAGGCTAGATTGCAGAAGTCCGGTGGAACTGCAACTGGCGGTGCTGGAAAGAAGAAGGCCAAGCCCGCGGTCAAGACTAACGTGAACAACCCCGGGTTCAAGAAGGACTCCTTTGACGACATGGGTGGGGACTACGACGACTTTGGCGACGACGACTTTATGTAGCATTGCTCATTATATAGATCTCGGTGCGGAAGCTTAATGACAACTTAATTTGAATTTGGGAAAACTATAGAGTGATAGAATCAAAGTACCCGAGGTTACAAAAGAAAACCCAGTGAATTTAACTTGACAAGAAATACAAAATAAGTTTATAAAATTTCAATTGATCAGGTTCTTGTTATTGGTCAAGCGATGTTCTCATACAACCTTGTAACGTCTCGCGAGGCTCTGATCTGGGGTGCGCATTGAAAAAAAAAGCGAGCCTCGGCTCCAGGAAAGCTCACTCACTACCACTGAAAACCTCTCCCCGCCTATCTCGAAACATCCTTTAGATAATTATTGAGCTTCAATATGAGCTCCCTTAAGGATGCGTTGGTGAGAGTCACCCGAGTCGTTCGCAGCCACGAGCTGGTTCGACATCTGAAACAGCCAACTGTGCTTCTACCGACAGAGCCAGTTGCACCGAAACATATGAAATTGCCTGCGAGAGACCGAATACCGCGTCTGGATTTTGCTCAGATCCAACCCCACCTACAAGGATACATCAAGAAGCGGTACCAGAAGTTTCTCCAGCCACTCAACATGCCACAGCTCAAGATATTCGATGAAAGTTCTCCTCCGTACGACAAGACTCGAGCAGATCTCAACCTCGCGTCAAAGACCAGCACAGACAGACTACAGATATTCGCCAATTTCCTTGGTGAGCGCCAAATATTCGACAAAATGGTAGATTTATTGATCGAGTTGACGCCACATGATCTCAAGGATAAAGATACCATCGAAAATCTGGCGTCTTTGGCGCACGTATTGGAACGTGAGGACAATCAGTTCCATTCTAACAGATACAGTCATGTTCCTCATTTCCATTTCCGCGAAGTACCTCCGATACCGCATCCACTAACTAAGGAAAACTTCATGGAGTACATCTATTACTTGACTCATTCGAGGATCTTGTATCGTAACTCGTCATCGTTGATGAGTGGCATTGTGCCTGAGATACTTCTATACACGCATAATCTTGAAAATAAGCAGTTCAAGCCTTTTCGGTCAGTGGAGACGTATAATTGCCTCATCAAGTACTTTGGCTTCGATAAGTTTCAAAATTCATTTGCTCGAGAACTTCTCTTAGTGATGGTGGAAGACGGCCACAGCCCCAACATCAACACGATAAACCAGCTCTTAAAGATATGCAGAATACATTCTAACCGCAGATCGATCGTTAGCACATATAAGGTTGTGACAAAATATCTAAATTTGGCAAAGAAGCTAGATTTGAGTCCAAACTTATCCACATGGAACCGGGTGTACGACTGTATTGATAACATCTTTCTAAAGGAAGCCTTCCTCAATAAGATGCTGAATGTCAGCCTTCCCGTGCTGAACAATATGTGCATCCGAATCCTTGAGGATTTCTGCGAGACTACGAGGGATACCAATGACGTAATCAGTTTCTTGGAGCTGGATCTCCGCAGACCGAATTGGCGAGAAGACCCCCGCATGGCAGACAAGGTTTTGTACCACCGTATCAAGAATATGTCCACAAACGAAGAACTTTCGACAGTATTTGAGAATTTGAATGTCGATGTATCTACCGATACATTAACGCTTAAAACATTAGCCAATGCCATTGATTCCAACCCAAATTTTACTCACAAGGCATATCTTATTCTTTGCATGTATACTAGATTATCGCTGCATGTTGGGTTAGTTCCACCGGAAGTCTACGCCCGTGTTGTTCAGCTTCTTGCTGAGAACAAAGAGGGCTTTGATTTATTGTCAGTCAACATGTTTGCCAGAGGAGTGATTCATAACGATGCTACGAAAATGTTAAATTTACCCATGGACACGGTAGAGTACGAAAAGCCGCGGGGAAAATATCAAAGACAACGGAAATATTTGCCGTATAATACCCCTAATGAGTCTTTCGGTGAAAACTATAGAATCTTCAAGCGACTTTCGAAGAAAAACCTCAATATACTTGAGGCAAAGGTCATTCATGCCATTAATAATTCACCGGGCAATAGATCGAAGTACCCATGGGAGCCGCTCTCAGAAGAAGAGCAAGCTAATTGGAAATCTACAACGGAAAACATAAGATCTCAAGAGAGGTTCTGGGAGAATTCATCAGAGAAGGCCCGCAGTGTGGGGCTTGTTGAGTCCACTGCGCCACCGGTGCCTGAAAAATTCGTCAATGAATACGACAGATACAACAGCATCCAAATGAGAATGAGTAACGAGATGAATACAGTCAAAAAGCTTCGCATGGGTTTAGACAAGCACTTAGAGCATGAGATGCGAGAAAGGCGTATTTCTACAGCCGCATAACCTTTCAGTAAACATAACCTTACTTTTTGTATATATAATGATGGGGTTTACGAAGGGCCATGGCATGTATTAGAACCGTTCAGGAATCAAAAGACCACTCAATTTCAAATAACAAATACGAACTCCATTAGAAATACCAACTCCAGAAGGCAAAGATTAAAAGAAAGAGAAACCCGCATCTGATTGTACCGGTAAATGTTAGCTCTCTTTACCCCACGAATTAGACCTAGTTCGTTGTTGCGCGGTCCCACGGCAAATACGAGAATATCGTAGAAGAATGTATTATTTAGAGTCTTTCATTTCCTGATTTAGTGGATCAAGAAACACTTTTAATACCAAGTAGTTTGCTACTTAGGCTAAACATTAGAAATTAAAATATTCAGCTTTTTGTCGTTAATTCCTGAGATTTTGTGGTTCTGTAAAACAACACCAATTACAACGTGTTTAAGATCTGGGAGATAAAATTTGGGTCATGGAATGTAATAAACTATAGGGCCGAACATGAGTAATTCGCATGGAATACACAGTGTTTGTGGAGTTTGATGTATATATATAATTTAATTCTTCTGGTTAAAGAAAAAATCATCGATACGATAGTCAACACACACGAGAATGCCACGCGCTGGGGTATTGGTGCAAGGTATCCAAAGGGATACATGTCACACTGTGTGATAAGGATGCATTTTATTAGAGGCCACCCAAGCACAAGTGAAGACTTTTGAAATATCAAGAGTTTCAGATATGGGCTAATTCAATTTCTCTACCATTTCTTATCTAAACAGAAAGGATTCATTAACATAGACCACTATCTAAAAGAGGAAGGCCGAAGGTAAACACCTCGTTCCCTAAATTTGTGAATGCCCCCAATAGCAAGGCATGCGCGCAGCAAACAACGCGGTACCAGACCTACATCACTACACGCACATGAACACTAAACATGTACACGTACAGTACACCAAATAAAAATAGGAAAACAAAAAAAAAACAAAAAAAAAAAAACAACCCTTAAACAAGAAACCCTATAAATTAAACAAAAACAAACAAAAAAATCTCCACAAATCCTATCGTACAAATGGCTAAGTTCGCCAATGCATACTGGTCCCCCGACTATGGTTCCGGGATCGATAAATTGTCAAGACAACTGGTGCTTTCACTTGGTCAACTTCATGAGCTTCGCAAGTTTGTCTTCAGCTACATGAAATATTTTCATGCTAATGGAGAATATCTTGCCAACCTTGCTGATACATCATATCCAATTGATAGTGCATTCCGGACATCGCGAGGCCCAAGAGTCGACAGGCTTGTTAGTGGTACCCGCAAGGTTTCCAGATCAGGCTACGTTTCTGAGGATCAAACAGGGTTTGATATGGATTACGTGTTCCGTCAGTTTGTGGAACGCACAAACCTAGATCTGCGTCTCCATCAGAGGGCAGCCTCAGATATTGATCGCTTTATTTTGGACTCTATCACATTGTTTCTCAAGTACCATGAGCCCCAAGTGAAAATGTATTTGGCCGACTTGGCTGACAGCTTTGAGGAATACAGACAATCTTACGAGAAAGTAGAAACAATCAAGCAAGAATACATGACAATTGCCAGGCTTGGCGAATTTCTGATTCACAAAGATGCAGACCTGCTGGGACATACCATCAGGGAAGAGCCAGATCAGGAGACTAGCTTTAGCGATCTGACGGATGAAGAATCCTCGAGTTTGGGGACTGCGGAGAACAATCTCAAGTTTCCATTGATTGTTTCTGGGGTATCCTTATTCCCAGACCATCAGTCCTTCTCGAAATTCCTTTCTACCCTAGTCGAATCAGTGCCTATCACCAAACGGAAGATTCCTCTTCCCGGTTTTCGGAACGAGATGTTTTCTAGTGAGCAGTTGTGTGATGCAATCCAGAGAGAAAGACCCCGTGCTTTCAATCCTACCAGATCCAATCTCGAGAAACTAGGTCAGATGTTATTGGATAGGAAGGTTCTCGTAGGAACAGGTTTCTTTTCTAAGAAGTTTAATAGCGAGGGTATGTGGTTTGAGTGGTCAGATTCAGCAATCGAGCTTTCTGGGACTGGAAACACGAATAGACTGCTGAAAACCAAGGAAAGCTCGCGAGATCATCAATCTCTTACCATTCCAAAGCTCGACGAGAAATGGAGTAGCATGACGTCCAGCACTACGAAACGGTTCAATGGTGTCTTCAAATCCATGCAAAACACACTCTCAAAGTCCAGATTCTCAGAAGAAGACTTATCTGAAAGCGAAGAGAAATACAACGAAGCGTACTGCATTTTTCAAAAGCACAAACATCTCCTCGAAATGAAAATCCACAATGCTTCGCAGACCATGGAACAGTTTGAAAAACTCAAAATCGAAATTGTTTATCAGAGTCTCACCAAGTTGCTGGAGATCCTTCAAAAAGCAAACTCTTCGTTTTCTGCCGAATTCGATAGGTTAAGCAAACGATTTGTTTCAGAATTGAATAATCCAGAAAACTATTTATTGGAATTTAACAAGGGTTTGAATGCTTTCAGCACAGGGGTATATTTTCCTTCTATACTTGCACCTGATCACCCCACAAATAGGCATGTGGACACGTCACAGCTAAACACCAATTTCCAAAACATAAGATTTAACTTTAACCTATTTAAGGATATTCCTCTTCAAGAAAAATTGGCAGATACACAACGAGAACTTCCTCTCAGCATGCAATCAACTCCAATCTTCCTTTTTGAGTCAGTCAAATCCCTTGACAAGTTTTCTAGACCAGAACTTTCGGATGCTTGGAGACTGCCTATCGACTACCAAAAATACTGGCTCATGAAAGATAATCTAATCAATCAACTTCAGGGATTTCTATCGGAGGGTAGCGAGATTTCCGTGGTACATTCTGCCGAGCTAGCTTTGTTAAAGATAGCAACTAGCTTTCTAGATAACAAGGATGTTTACCAGCTGGTGAACTTCATCAAAAACTGGCTTTTAGAAATCAGTGATTCGATCATCCCATCGACCGTCCATGATTCACTTATTGCGAACTACAAAATAACGAGAAAAGGGGACGAAGGTAATCAACAAAGGTTGTCCGAGACTTTGAAAGTTTTGGGCACTATGCCAAGAAGTAATTTGAGTTCTCTCATTTATGTTTTGGAGCACATAGCTAAAACCTTCGAGCTTGACACCATTACAGGGTTTGGTCATTCAGATGAAATTGAATTAAAATCTCCAAATACCAGCGAGGAAACATTAACTGAACTTGCAGTTGATTTGAATTCTTTAGAAGCCATTTCAGCGATCCCATTTTTACACCTCATTATGAGACCGTCTATCGTGAAGCATACCGGAGGCTATCGCCCGCCGCTAAAGCAGTACAACCTACTCCTCAAGGATTTATTATGCTTGGATACTCGACAGAAGTTGTTTCAGGTTCTCGTCACACATGAACATCATTTTGTCAAGCGTCAAGAACAGCAAAAGCAAAATCTTGGAATCCATAAAATACAAGAGTATAGGGAGAGGTCATCATCGCTTAACTCTATGCAAAAGACACACTCGCAAAATGATACCACGAGCTCTTTTCTTGATACACCAAAACAGAGTATCCACGAAAGCCCTCGCCCCTTAAAGAGTGACAATTTCGAGTTGAGACCCTTCCGGACAGGAAACACCCCGCGGCCCTCACCATCCGCATCACCAGTTCCATCAATGCCTAAGAATAAAGATATGAAGCCGGTTCCGCATATTTCCCTATCATCGGTATCGTTGGAACCAGACAAATAAGGATAAATATCAGGAAGGCCTTTTGCGAACATCCTCCAGGAAACCCTTTTTGCGAGTGACATTGCTCATGGTAATCTTTTGGAGTTTATTGAGTTGCTTTGTGCAGAAGTAAAATAGTATACCCAAACTTACAGAGCCTAGGATAACAACAAACTCAAAACCACCGTCAGATTCCTCAATGAAGTTCTCGAGGTTCATGCCGTACAATGCTGCAACATAGATAGCAATACCCATCGAAAGCAAACCTATAGAAAACTTTAAGCCCAAGAGCATAAGGTCGTTCCTATTGGCGTCTAGAACGAATTTGATTATCTCTTCAGATGTTTTGATTTGCGATCCCAAGTCTTCGACAGTCTGGATTGTCTCGTTTATAGTTGCATAATAAGATTCTAGAAGCAACTCGATTTCCTGATGATGGTATGTTTGTCTATGCATTCCTTGCAGAATCTCCGTCAAGTACAAAGAATTGAGCTCATCGTCTTGATCTAATAAGTCATGTAGTAGATCATTTATGAGCTTTGCCTTCTGATGGAATTGTCCTAGCTTCTTAGACTGGATTAGAAGATAACGTAACTTCACTCTCTCGATCGAGTTATCAAGGCTTTCCAAGATATTGTTTAGAACCGTCTTGTGCACATTTAACTCTATAGTGAGATTCGACGCTACATCCACTAAAATTGCTTCCAAAGCCCTGAACTCATACGGCAAAGACGCGGCATCAGGGTGCGAGACCTTAAGCCTTTTCGACATCTCTTTGAGAAATGTTCCCTGAGAGTAAGATTCCGTGAACCGAGAACTATGTGCATAGTCGAAAATAACCAATGAATCGCACTTAATGAGGGCCCTTATATTAAGCAAGTTGAGAAGCACGCAGTTTTTCCGGGTCATAATCAGCGGCACAAACTCCATGTGAAATCCATTGTTTCCAGGAGTGTGATTAGTATGAGATCTTATCATCTTCCGTAGATCCCGTGGAGCGATGCCATATTTCCGCATGAACTCCAGCTTCCGCATGGTCAAGCCATGTATGGTGATGTCGCCATTGCCGTTGTACACTGTGCACCGCACGTACTCGCTTTCCGGTTGAGATTTATTTGAACGGAGTGTGTTGGCAATGAAAATTTCATTCAAGTTATTCCGGTGGGCTATACTGAGGGAAAACGGTCGGTTTTGCCACGGGGTTCGCAGGTAGCCAGACAATGCCGAGGACCATGATGGTGAACCTCGCGAGAGAGGTGTTCTATTGAGAAAAGTTCGGCACAACATGTTTGGAAAAGAAAAACACCGGCAATCAATTTTGATAAGTGTATGCCACTAGACTTTATGCTTTTTCCAATTGAATACTAGTGTTTAAGGGGCCAACCAAGAAGGCCATTAATGCGTAAATACCGAAGACACCGTGAGTTGAATGCAGTGTCCTGTACCACGTGAGCGCATCGAACATAAGTGTGGAGCAGGGCCGAGCTGGAGCTGAGGCCTATAATGAAGGTGTTTGGCTGAGACTTTTCGTCATCTAAGCTGGTATAAAATTAGACAACATGTAAAATACCTGATTCTTCTAATGATAATTTGAACCAAATAGTAATTTAAAAATTATTAATAAAAAATGTAACCGAAATAATCAACATTGTTGCCTCCGTCCTCTTAAAGTTGCTAAAATGTTTTTAGTGGTGGGTTCCTCCGCATTCCGCACAGGTGTCCTCGATGTCTTGCTCAGGTGTTTCTTGAGACACAGACATGAGCCGAATATTCAACTCAGAGCAGCTAGAAGTATGCGAAGAGGTCGGCAGAGGGGGTTTTGGTGTGGTATATCGAGGAATTGTCAAGTCAACGGGCCAAGACGTGGCCATTAAACAGATTGACTTGGAGCATGAGCTGGCAGACTTCTTCGAGGTCAACCGAGAGATCCAAATTCTCTCAGAGTGCCAATGCGCTCAAATAACACAGTACCTTGGCTGCTTTGTGAAAGGGTACAAGCTCTGGGTTATTATGGAATTTGTTGATGGTGGGTCACTCTTCGAATTGTTAGTTCCAGGGCCCATCACGGATGAGACGACAATTCTGATCATAGCAAGAGAGATACTCCTCGCATTGGAATACCTCCACAGCCTGGGAAAGATACACCGAGACTTGAAGTCCCAGAATATCCTCCTTAGCCAAAATGGCGAGTTGAAATTGACAGATTTTGGGGTTTCAACCCAGCTTCACTCGAGCTTCTCTAGGAGAAACACCACTGTCGGTACTCCATATTGGATGGCACCCGAGGTGATAATGAACAACACAGGTGGACACAGCTTCAAGGCTGATATATGGTCCTTGGGATGCTGTATTTATGAGCTCCGTAATGGAAAACCACCACTTCAGGATCACTATACGCCAATGCAAGCGTTGCGCAAGATATCATCGTGTAAAAATGACAATGATTTCTTGAATTTGGTGGAATTGGATCACAAGGACGAATGGTCGCGTAGTCTCAAGGACTTCTTAGAACGTTGTTTCAAAGTCGGTCCAAGAAATCGTCCTTCAGCCTCTATACTCTTGCAACATGAGTTTATTTCCGGGAAACGAGGTTTAAGCCCTGATATTTACAAGAAGCAACTCAAGAAAATAATAACAAGAAAATGGCTTTGGGACCAGGATAATCACGTGGTGAAATCACAAAGGATATATGCCCCAACAGAAATTGCCCAAAATCAAAGTAAGTGGGAACATGGCGCCAGTCCGAGGAAGGAAAACAATTCCATCCACTTTGATTTCAGTACCATCAAGGATTTACCCGAGCTACAGAGTGAATCGGACAACGAACCTAGGAAAATATCAGTGTCCCCCTCTCGAGGAGATAGTAGTAGTGGTTCGAGATCTGACATATCAAAGACAAACAAGGGCATGAAAACGGACTTCCGCAAGGTTCTTAACAGAGCATTTAGCAAACTCGAACTGCGGACTGCGTTATCTACAGAGAATTACGACCGTGTAGTGTCGCTTAACGAGGCACTTCTTGAAATGTTTACGCCCATACAATCCATGGATCCCTCAGGGTCACAGGCGAAAATATTGGTGTGCCAGTATCTCAAGTATGTCTTGAAGGAATTGTCCCGAGTTTCTTCCTCCAACCATAATAATGGAAGTAAGCTGCAGTTGCAAAAGGCTATTATCCCATCACACTACCTACAATCAACAAGCTCAGTTTCTGAACCCGCTAAAAAACAAGCCACACCTACTGCAATGGATGACATAGAAAAAAGTCTTTTGGGATCATGGCTCGATACAATCGAAAGATAACCCGCATGTGCACGCGAAGTACCAGTCTACAAGTCACTACGTATATGCCTCTCGCGATTTGGCTTATGCTGGTTATTTCTTGATGTTGATGTTGATTGTTTTGTTTTTGCATTACATTTATTTCATATTTGGACTGGTTTCTAGACGGAAATATTCTGCATTTTACTAATTTTGCTTGCCTTTTTTTTTTTGTTTTCTTTCATGATTGGTGGATCGAAGAGACTGTAGTCCTAAGTGGCCCCCAATAATTCATACGCACCAAATCTGTTCCAGTCGAGAGAAGCAGGGAAGCCTACAAAAAGGTGCTGATAAAGCACAGTTTACAAAGCAGTTATAACTAGCAAAGAAAATTAGGGGAAGCGTAAATATAGAAGCCTATTTCAACTGGGAGAGTTTTACCTTCTTGCAATTGTTCAGAATGTTTGTACTTTTGTTTCATTATCAGTGATGTCGCTTTGAGGAGACTTTTTCGGGTCGACTCTGCCTGGTGCGCTCTTCACTCCATAAACGCGAACCTCTCCGCCAAACTACGCATTCGAGTCTTTGCAATACACAATTCATTGCAAATGGATGAACCAGCTAGGAAGAAAGCTAAGAATGGAGGCTCTACAACTCAAAAGCAACCACCTGTACAATCTCAATATGAGGATTTATACATTCTGAAATACTCTCTCCCGAAGTATGAAACAGAACTGATCAACGCAGTGAGAATTTCCAAGGACACGAGAAAATTGGCTACATGTTCATCCACAGGGTTGATTCGAATCTACAATTTTGATGATGGTGCTCTATTAGCTACGCTCAAAGGCCATACTAAGGGTATTTCCGACATTGCGTTCTCTCCCATAAATAGCGATATTCTTGCGTCAGGCTCAGACGACTTGACAATCCGTCTTTGGTCGATATCGCAGCGAAAGTGCATCAGAATCTTGAAAAAACATACTTACCATATCACCACAGTGGCCTTCAACTCCAAGGGAAGCATGCTTATTAGTGGGGCGGCAGATGAGACGATTGTGTTATGGGATCTCACGTCAGGGGGAAGCCTCAAGACACTAGCTGCGCACTCGGACCCGGTAAGCTCGGTGTGCTTGACTCCAGACGATACTATAATTGTGAGCTCCTCATATGACGGCTTGATGAGACTTTTTGATACAGAGACTGGTCAATGCTTAAAGACACTTATCTATAACAGTACATCCCACGGTACAGCGACAGCATCCACTAGCGACGTGGTTAACTTTCCAATCTCCAAGGTGACATTTTCGCCCAATGGAAAATTCATTTTAAGCTCAAGTTTGGACGGCAAGATCAGATTGTGGGATTATATGAGCAATAAGGTCGTGAAAACTTATTTGGGTGTTGGGGGTACTACTCCCATCAATAACAAATATAATAGTGGATCGGCTTTTATAATGAAGGTTTCCAACCCCATTGTTGCTTCGGGCTCTGACTCTTGTGGTACTTTATTTTGGGACTTACAAACCAAAGCCATTGTGTATCAGCTACAGCCAGGGAAGACCATTTTGGATGTGAGCTCCATTGACGGAGGCTCGTATTTGGCCATGTGTAGCCTCTCGGGAGAGGTCGATGTTTATGAATTAAACAAAAAATACGTTGACCATAGTCCAAAAGGCCTGACCTTAAATGGCATGAAGAAGAAGATAAATGGCACTACAATAGAAAGTCAGAACGAAGACGAAAGTCCTTTTCAAAGTATCTCCGGGACACCGATGCAAACCCCACTACAAACGCCAGCCGAGACGCCAGCCGAGACGCCAGCTGAAACCCCAACAGAAACTCCAGTCGAGACTCTGGCTGAATCACGAGAGGAGACACCAGGTGAGGAATTAGTCTAGCGGGGTAGAATTATGCATAGATGTATTTTTTTGCCATCTCAAAATACCGAACGGACCTTTTCTTGTTTGTCGTTATGGAAGCAGTCTTTTTTATGACGACAAGGGATTGAATCAGGAAGGCCAAAATTCCAAAGTGCACCCGCGTAGAAGCGCAAACGAGCAGTGGCCTCCGCACCCAGACCCGTACACCAAAGTGATTGCCTGGGCATGATTATCTGGGCTCCCTAGCAGCCCCACCAAGGAGGGAAACCAACCACTATTTGATCATCATGGAACAGCAAAGAAGCTTGTTCCGTTTGAACGCGGGTCTGCTCCGTCTCCCGAAATCGCAGAAATTGAGATCTATTGGAATTTATGTTGCTGGTGCGCTTTTCGCCATCGGGTTCTGGACCATGGTAGACGCCGCTATTTACTCCAAGACGGTCAATGCAAGCGTTGTTCATGTCACGTTTGTTGACTGGATTCCATTTATATGCTCTACCCTTGGTATGCTCATTGTGAACTCTATTGAGAAATCCAACTTGTTTTCTGAAGGCCAGAACCTGTTTTTGGGTGACGGCAACGGCAACGCATGGGCCGCGCGGGTAATTCTATTTTTTGGGTTTTCCTTGTTGGCAGGTGGCTTGGCAGGTTCTTTTATGGTGTTTATATTGAAATTCTTGATGAAAAACTATACGTTCCCGACCTTGGGAATGGGTGTGTCCAATATTGTTTGCAATGGTTCAATCATGTTGAGTTGCATTACTTTGTGGCTTTCGCAAAACATAGAGGACGAATACAGCTACAGCCTCGCATTGAACTAGATGGCGCTTTGAAAAAGTTCAAAAGGCTGGTCCAATTGGAGCTTCTTGCCAGCGGCCTCTCTTGTACTGATACACCTCAGCAGGAGAGAATCGCCACAAATTGTTTAGGAACTTCATGAGAAATATCGCATTTCATTCCAGAACATAATAATTACACTACTCAAGAAAATTACTCGTGGATGTAATCTATAAATTGCATAGCTTATACTCATTCTCAACCAACGATTATTCCTCGTTTTATTATACACTAAGCAAGCTCAACCTCATTTCCGTTTTCTTTAATTTTGCATGGCCTCACCTAAAGATTTCTAGCACTGGAATTCAGTGACAGTAAGAAATCCTCTTTCATGGAGCCCATAAGATTTAGTTCGTATTCACTTAGATTGTGTAACACCAATTTGATGGGCTCCAGAGCTCCTCTTGGATACACTTTGAATGAGTCCTGCTTGAGCTCGTCAAAGAATGGATGGAGTAATATGGACTTTGCACTGGCCCTCGTTTCTGGATCGTAGACCAAGACTCTGAGCAACAAGTCGATTACATCAGGGGGAGAGTTTGAGAAGATACGCTCAAACCGCTCTTGTATAGTGCCGGTGAAGAGCTTTGTGGAGAACATATTTCCTCTGTAATGAGGATTGCTCTTGAAGAAAAATGTTTTTGGAGGTGGACCCAATAACTTGGAAATCTCTTTCAACTGCATCTCGGACGACTGACCTTGGAAGATAGGTTTACCTAAAAACATCTCTGCAATGACACAACCGAGCCCCCAGATATCAATCTTGGTGGTATACACGGTGCAGCCCACAATGAGCTCGGGTGCACGGTAATAACGCGAGCAAATGTAACTGACGGATGGCTGGTTGGGCTCCAATTGCTTCGCACTTCCAAAGTCGCAAATCTTCAAGCGCACAGTCGATGGATCGATTAATATATTGGAAGGCTTGATGTCACGGTGGGATATGTTCATGCCGTGTAAGTAAAGCATGGCACGGGCTAGTTGGAATGTGTATGCCTTCATATGCGGATACGGGATGGTGTATTTCAGGTGGCGGTAGTATT
This sequence comes from Metschnikowia vanudenii, assembly GCA_030583145.1. Taxonomy (NCBI): domain Eukaryota; kingdom Fungi; phylum Ascomycota; class Pichiomycetes; order Serinales; family Metschnikowiaceae; genus Metschnikowia; species Metschnikowia vanudenii. The sequence goes on along the minus strand of JAJMHT010000006.1, from coordinate 175,701 downwards.
TGATCTCACTCTGCAAATTCAGAGGCAAGCACTCCATGACCAAGTTCTGGTAAATCTTGCCGTCGGATCGGCTCTTTTTGTCGAAGAAGTATTTCAAGCATACCACGTTCGGGTGGTGAACTGCACGCAAGATTTCCAACTCCCGACACTTATATTCTGTCTGTGCCAATACACGTTTAATGGCAAAAGGCCCCAAGCGGCTGGCACTGGGGTGGCCTTGTTCGTCGATATGTGCAAGAACAGCCTCGACGACTGTTCCAAAGGCGCCCTCGCCAATCTTTTTGTACTCTTTGACGAACATAGGCAGCGTTACGGACGTTTCATTATTGACCACTTCGTCGAGCACATATTCCTGATTATGTATCTGATCGGTCATTGCAAGTTATCTTCTTTGAAGGCAATTTTCCCAATTTTGAAGACGCTCCTTAAAAGCGGTAGATGATGAATAGACTGATGTGTTGGTCCGTCTGTGAAGTTTGCGCCAAGAAAAGAAAGCAAACAAAACAACCAGTTCAAATTGAATCGAAAAAATAAAAAGTAAACAAAAACGACAAGCGGGTCAAAGTTGGCAAGTAGAGTTTGGTGGATTTCCAAAACGTGGTTGAGTTTTCCGTGATTAGGGTCGAGAGTTCCAATTGGGAAATGCTCTTTTCTTTTTGGGGGGTGGGCTTTTTTGCTTTAAAACTAAAAAGCCAAAAAGGAACTGGCACAATTGTTATCACGAGCCGCGGTGGGGTGCGAAGTGGACAATATGGCTCACGTGCCGCAACTGGCCGGGAACAATGGGTGAGGTGGCCAGTGGGCTATGACCACACAGCAGGAAACAAAAGGAACATCAGAGAAAAGACAAGCACGCGTTTCTCGTCAATTTTCTAATTCTTGATTGTTTTTCTTTTTTTTTTTTTTGTTTTTCTTTTGGTTTTATATTCGTACATCTTTAGGAAGAACCGGGTGATTGTATCTGTGAAGCAAGCACTTTGCTATGATCTAATTACTTGTGAAATAACTTCCTTATATAGAAATTAAGTACGCTTTGTCAGCTGCGTTGAGCGTTTTTTTCAAAATGTTTCTCAACGGGATCATAATGCGAGGTTAAGCAGTCACACCTTGCAACAGCTTTGACAAGTACGTTTATAATTCTAGTATAACAAGGAGAATTCATTGAAAACAAAACCACAGGAAACAAAACTATTGAACAAAACAAATATTGAAGCAAGTTTTTTTTCTTCAAAAAGATGCCTATAGGATGCTTGTACGAACAGGTTCTATCAGGTGCTATCATGTGTACTCTCACCTAGAGGTGTAGTCGTTGTGAGCCTCGCTCACATGATTAACAGAGCACGATGTTTGAATGATATCGGTTCAATGAGCATTGGTACAAAAGAAAACAAAACAAAACAAAACAAAATAAACAGCGTATAGAGAGAAGAGATTTCACTTAAGAAGACCTCATCTTCTTTTTTCTTGAACTTCTACTCCCATGTTTTTAGACGATGGTATTTGGTTCCCATTTGTATTGTTCATTTTTTGCTGGCTCGTCTCCACTCGAGTTACCGTTTTCGTCTGGTGTGGCGCCAGGCGTGCGAAACAGACGCTCCCGGTTACATTGCTGATGCGGCGTTTGAGGGAAAACAATGGCATGTGATTTTCTTTGGAAAATTACCCCACCTTCTTATTCTGATTCCAAGTTTCGTACATTTTTCTTGGGGCATATAAAATCCATCCATACTAGTACCACTATCTGCGTTGCGTATATTAATAAAACTGGCCCTTTTCCCTTGATTGGCTCGCAGTAATCTACCGCGACGCGAAATTTGATGTGCTATTAACGGAATGAACTCAATCTGAGAGATCACGTAAACGACGGAATACTTCTTTTCTTCACAGAGATAAGGAGAAATCTATATAATTAAATGAAAGCAGTTGACTTAAATGTCTTTTTTAAGCTCCTAATACCACTATTTTATGTATTTTTGCTGAGCTTAAAGCCCACATCCCCACATTCGAAAAAGCCCACACATACACCCGTGCACCAATGCACCGGGGAAATTGAGAAACGAAAAATTTAGTTAAACCAAGTAGTATTAGCATCGACATGTTTTCCGGGCTTAATACGCTTCGCAAGCAAGCGATCTCGCTCAATACATCCTCCCTAGCATCCAGATGGTTTAGCTCATCCTTGAGCCCTGCAGCTGCTGTGCGCAACTCCATATCATCTCGCACAAAGCCGTTTGAGGTCACCAAGAAGAACGAACGGGTGGTGATGTGGAAACTCTACGCCTCTTTCCATAGACATAACACACTTTGTTCGTTTGTTGCCGTCGTCGAGGATATGGACTTTCTCAAGAAGAACCCAGACTTGTCTTATAATGAGCAGGTATTGTATTACATGAGATTGCCTCACCACATTAAACTCCATTACAGTGCAGGTATGTTGGGGTTCAGGAAAAGTAATAGGGCCGAGTACGAGGCTGCATATCAAGTCAGCACACGTTTATTCAAGGCAATTGAGGAAAAGAACCTTCTTGGTCCGAACGATAAGGTCGAGATTGTATTAAAGGATTTTGGTAAGGGCAGAGAGGCGTTCTCATCTGCTTTGCAAGGAAAAGAAGGAGCATTCATTCGGCCTCATATTGTAAGGGTTACCGACAACACTAAATTGAAGTTCGGTGGTGCTAGGTCCAAAAAATTGCGTCGTTTGTAGAGTTGTCATCATGTACATAGTATAATATTCATCGATTGGAGGGTTTTTGTGTGTAGGATAGAGTATTTGGACATTGGAACTCTTTACGAGTTTGGATTGTTTGCTCTCCTTTTCTTGAAGACAAAGGCAAAGAGCTAAAGTATTTATCAATCTTGCGAAGCCGCAAAAAAAGACAGGCGAATATAGGATAATAATGATCTGTGTATGTTTGGGAGTGTTTCCGAGTGTTTGGGAGAAAACTGATAAAAGCAAGTTATTGGAATATGGTTAGAGCTATATAGGCTACAATTATATCGAGATTTTACTCCAATGAACATATCAATGAGATTACACATGTTACGGATCAGAAATTAGTCCTTCTTAAAATTATAATGATAGGTTCTAAGTTTTTTTAGTCTCTACTGCTAACTGAAACATGTTTCTTCTTTTACCAAAGGGGATAGGCATGAACAATGAGCACAGATTAACAGATAGAGGTACATGAAGTTCTGTGTTGAAGCAATGACGACGAAGGAAGGCGATTTTTATATGGTATGATCTCAAAGTTCCTAATTAAAGACAAGCAGATATTTATTTCCCCAAGTAGAATTTGAAAGAGATTAGCAAAGTTGCTCAAATGTTGACTTTAGTTTACTCTAGAGGTACGAATGCCCAAAAGATCATGTCTCGCACAAGATCTTGAATGCGTAGAAACATTTGGTCCCATTAGTAGCGAATTCGACAATTCTACTCGATTGGTTGGAAGACCGCATTAGCCCCAAGAGAAACATAGCGATAATAGAACAAGCAAGGCCAAGAAGAATATTAGAAAAAAAAAAAAAGAATGCCCTGTTGGAGTCACCAAGTCGAATGCATGTAAAAGATAAGCTACCCGAGCCTGCTTCGAATAGTCTCCCAGGTGCGAAAAAACGTAAGCAATGTATAAGATAGGAGAATAATTAAACGAAAAAGGCTAGGTGTTATGGATCAGTTAACAGCTTACTTCGATAAAAATAACGATTCAATTGTCTACTTTCTGTGAGTATCCTTTAACTCGTCTAGATATGTATGAAATCAATGCACACACAAGTTGTAAGATGGCACCCCAAACATATTGACTGGGGACACCTCCAGATAAGCAAACACTTTAGGTGCAGAATACATTCCAATCGCATGCGATTTTTGCAAGTCACTCTGGTCACGTGCGCGAACAAAAGGTCAAGGTTGATGCCCTCAAAGACAATCGCCCTATGTGCACACCATCAGCTCCCAAGACACCGCGAGCCGGGTCTGCGCATTGCCCTGGTAGAATTTTTTCCATCCTCACATTCCCGGAAATCTTTTCACCTCTTGATAGACAACGACTAAAGATGGCTCCAAGTATGTAAAAACCCCATGAACCTCTGTCATTTGAAAGATATCCCGTTAATGAAAGCCCAGAAACATGTTTTTCCATTTGATTTGATCATTTACAAGAAAAATGAAGGAATCATGGTTGTTGAAGGACCTCCAAAAAGGTGAAAAAAATTAATATGATCACCACCAAAAAATTCCTTAGAGCTTCATGATGCTCATTGCAACTATACCCTTGATATACAAAATCCAAGATTATGCAAAAGAGCACATTTTGTCCAAACCGTTTCTGCAGTGAAATTTCCCGCCTTTGGATCGTATCTTCAAGAGGAGACTTTGAGAGAAGAGTTTTTCTGTCATGGAAAAACCATGCATAAGCTCTAATGTCCTTCATTGTTCAAGAATACAGAAATACCAGTTCAAACGATATATCTATCAAGAGACAGAAGAATATATTTTCCCAAAGAAAATCTAAACGAGGTAAAAGGACTAAATTACTAACAATATCTAGACACTCAGGCTGCTGCTGCTAAGAAATCCGCTTTGAAGGGTACCAACTCTAAGAAGGCCGTCAAGGTGAGAACCAACACCACCTTCAGATTGCCAAAGACCTTGAAGTTGGCCAAGTCTCCAAGATACGCCAGAAAGGCCGTTCCTCACTACAACAGAATGGACGCTTACAAGATCATCGAGTCCCCAATTGCCTCTGAGACTGCTATCAAGAAGGTTGAGGACGGTAACACCTTGGTTTTCCAAGTCAGCTTGAAGTCCAACAAGCACCAAATCAAGGCTGCTGTCAAGGAGTTGTACGAGGTTGACGTCGAGAAGGTCAACACCATGATCAGACCAAACGGTACCAAGAAGGCCTACATCAGATTGACTGCTGACCACGATGCCTTGGACGTTGCTAACAGAATCGGCTACGTCTAATCCGCATGAGTGTATTGTAATTAATAAAAATATAAAGGACGAAAATGAACTGTAGAAGAAGCTTATGGATTTCATATCAGAATATCGTTTCTGTTGATGGAACTCAATCAGAATTAATAATAGATAGGTTATGTTAATGAGTGGTCTATTAATTGTATTACAGAACGCAGGAAAAATTGTTATGACAAGTGAAGTTCCAAATATCCTGGTGGACCCTCTGTTTAGGTGAGTTGTGTTCTCGCATTTCACTCGAACGCTAGTAGGCCAAACTGCCTAAATGCTTGATGTGATACCCCCGTTGGTTTTTAGTTTTCATGATTCACTTGCCGTCTATTGATATTGTTCATCAATTTAGTTTTGACATTGTTCACGATATCGATCTGGAAACCAGGAGGATGCTCGACTGCTAAATTTTGATATTTCTTCCATATCGCAAATGCTTCTAGAAGAAGAAAATTACAAGATGTTTTTCTGATAGGAATCCCTAGAGTTGCATTGTTTAATTAGGTATTAGACGTTGACATTGGGACAGAGATTTCGGGGTCAGCTTTGAATGACTGCCAAAATGTCACAGATGCAGTTTGAATCTGAGGTTCTGAGAAGATTTTTTTTTTTAATTAATTCAGTAGTATTTAAATGCAGTAAATCCATAAATATCAGCATTATAACTTCCCAGTAAAGCACCCAGTAGTTACTTGTTTCACTGAAAAGTAAATCTGGCTTGTTTCCAGGATGTGTTGGCGTAAAGATTTCTATACAGAGATTGGAGGATTTCTATTCTGACGCTGGTGAATTTTGAAAGAAAAACCCATAGAAGTGATTTTCAGGTCCTAGAATTATACAAGTTTGAGTCGTCAATTTCCAATAAACAGGCTCGTATGATGTGGAATTGGGAAACCACGGCTTTTTGATTCAAGAATATGCCACACACAACACATTTCAAGTCCAGTATGACTATTTTTTTTTTCTTTTTTGAATTTCTTGAGCTAGTTTCCTCATTTTTAGCTTTTTGACGCAATTCATTTTTAAAGAAAGAGGATCATGATGATATCAATCTGAAAGAATGACATGTATATGGAGTTGGAGTTGGAGGGTGTTCAGCACATTGCTGCGTCATCATGAAATTCCTTCGAATATGTAAGAACCAGGTGGAATAGTCCTTATATATTATTAGAAACAAGGTGTTGTTTTAATTCGTTATGAAACTAATCAAACATGCATAAAATTTTGAGTTATGAAGATTTTTAAGGTATACGCATGTTTTTCCAGAACAGGGATATCTATCCCAAAAGAACAAAAAATGCGAGAAAGGGGCCAATTCACTTAAACGAATCCAACTACATAAACATCAGCCACTATGCTCTGGGAGTCACCTCTGCATCGCCCATGTTCTTGCTTATTTGCTCATATTTTTTTTTATTGGTGCAATAATGTTTAATTTGTCTAACCCCCTTTATACGTCTCTAGATTTCCTTGTGTCTGTTTTTTCTTTGTTTGTTTTGGGAAGAATGGACAGGTTCGGCCGCGCAACAGATAGGCGCAACATAACAACACTCTTTTCCCTTCGAATTTATTAGTATCTTTGGACAAGAAAGGTAAAAAGGAGCGATAGAAATTTCTTTTCACTGGACAGCAAAACAAATTGTTCCGTGTAACAATAAAATACTTTATAAAATTGCGGTACCGAGAAAAACACTTTCGAGGTGGTGAGAAAAGAGTCCCGAGCTCCGTGAATGTGTCAAGCTCAGACAGAAGCGAGGGGGATAGTGGACGCGTGCTACGAACTTCACAATAGACAACAATAACATTACCTAGGACTTTCCCCAATTTGTGCCATAGTCATTAAATTGTCAAAATAAAGGGGGAATGTTACTAATATAGAAGGGTTACTGATGTTTAAATGCTAAAGTTGAGTAAAATCAGCATACCGCGTTTGTTCGAGTGGTCGTAACCATTTTCCATTCTAATTATAGAGTTTATGATAGAGTTATCACTACCTTTGAAAGCTTAGACTATTAAAAGGCCGGCGGAACGTTTTGTTCAAACTTCTACTAGTTGGTAAGCCAAGCCTCCCTTTAGTATGGGGCTTCTTACAATAAGAGTTACATTTAACCGGAGGTTTCGGTTGTCGTATTTCAACTGCAAAGCCCTTCGCACCACCACCACTACAACAGGTTTCAGGCGAGTCCAGAGCTGCATTAAAATACAGGAGTGCGTCTCACACACGCCCGTATAGCGGTAATACACGCCGCCAATTTTTCGACCAAACAAACCGGGAACATAGCCAGTACGGCGCACAGTTCGTCCTTAAAGTTAATACAATCTACCACGGATAAAAGTAAAAACTAGATATAATTCCATTTGAAGTAGATTTTATACATATATATATATATATATATATATATATATATTTCCTTATTCTCGTATAATTTTGTCCTTTCTTCTGCGTCGCCCCCTTGCCTTGCCCTGCGCTTGATTGTGTTCCCCTTTTCTGTTGTTTCCGATCTGCAATAGTCTAATGCCAAGACCCCGTGCATCGCAGCCCGCGTTTCGTCTTAGGTTCGCCTGCGTTTTGTTTTGATTAGGCGTGCACAAGGCCGAAGGCTCCACCGCGCTTTACGTCTGCCGTACCGCGACTTACTCAGACATGGCGCCTAGAGAACGTTTTTTTCCAGTTACAGAATCTTACGCCTCAACTCATTTTCGGTTGCTCTTTTCTTTTCACCTGATTATAAGCATAAGCTTCTTCTCATTGGGCAGGGTTTACTATTGTCTATTGCTGCTTTTCTTGGTGATCGTATTTCTGTTAATCAAGCCGCTGATATTAGAAAGTTCTCGTCCCTAGCCCTCATCACCAAGCTTTGAAACGCTCGTTTTGCCAGATCACTTCGTGTTTCAGATTTGTGACACAGTCTTCTTTTTTACAGCCATTCTTCCACAAATTCTTGGAATTTCTACTCGTACCAGATTTTATCCCAAACTTCATTCGTTCTATCTTTGGCTTTCTGTTTCATACCTCATTCACTCGCTTTTCAACACGGATTCAGAAAAGAAAAAAAAAAAAAAAAAGAAGATAACGAAAAGAATAAGAGCAAATAAACATGCAACAGGCCTCTCTTCCTAAAAACGTTCGTGGTGACCAAAGTCCTGTTATCGCTATTGACTCCCCTTTTCCACCTTTAAAAACTGAACATCGCTATAGAGGCGTATACGAGAGAGCTGGGTTTGACGTCAATTTGCGCAGCAGCTCATCTTCTGATGACCATACTCTGTTCTTCAAGAACTCGCCCCAATCTCCTTTAGTCTCCGGAAAACATGCCTTTTTCCCACATAACAACAACAAATCTGGTCTGCGCGAGTTCTCGCCATTGCTGGGCAAACACCCAACACCTACCCGGCCATCTTTCAGCAGCCACGAAAAACCATCCCCTGTGAGCTTCAACGAAACTCAACCTGTTTATGGCTCTCAATTCAAGGGATCCGAACGTAGCACTGCCCATTCGACTCCTTTAACGTCTTCTGCTTCTCTCCCACAGTCCCACGCGCCTTCCCAGACATCTTTGCCCAGTACATATGCATCCCTGAATCGCCCATACATCAAACCGTTCAGGCCAGAACAAGTGAATCCGCGTTCAGTCAGTGCAAACAGCTCCAAGGAACAGTTACAAAGTGATTACAACGACAGGAATAAGAAACAGTTGAAACTATATATTCCAAATAGTGAGTCGTCATTCCATACAAGCGCAGAAGCTTCAGCTGACGCCTTTGAGCGGGACTCGCCTTTTGATAAGACCCATGGAAGCAACCGGTCTACGCCGAGCACATCTGCCAGCTCTTCGGAGCACTTTGCAAATAAAACACATGCGTCGTCTCCAGTTAGCGTAAAGACGTCTGAACTCTTGCGACTGGCACCATACCCCATCTATAATACCACCGGAAATTCTGCAAGGGATTTAGAGTCTAGTCTTGCTGGTTTAAAGACGGATATCAATCAACACAAAGCATTTGATCCACGGGGAACAGCCTCGAACTCTTCATCCCAAAAGCAAGCAGCTGTCCCTAATTCATTCGTCCCTGCTACCGGAAACTTGTCGGACTCTTTTAACAAAGACGAACTAGAAGATTCTGTAGATACAGTTCAGGACAATGCGTCTTTCCGTTTCAACACTACAAGGCGATCTTCAGATACGGCGGATACATCTAGGGATGGTTCTGAACAAGCTGCACAGAACATAAAGCCACATTCCAGAAACTCGCAATTCTCCACTATCAGCTCAATCATCTCCAAAAATCGCGAGTCCAAGATCGCTGGTCATCTAGAAGGGAATGAAGACGGCGAGGAAGATGATGAGGTCGAACTAGAATTACAAAAACAACTAGACGAGATCAAGAAAGGTAGTCAACTCAGCCTTGCTTCAACTAGTGTTGTTCACAGCCAGGATTCATTTGTCACAGCTGCAAACTCGTTCACCAGTGAAGCTAGTGCGATTCCTACTTTTAAAATTTCCGATGAAAACGACTTGGAGAAGCAAGAACGTGAACTTGACACCGACGAAGAAACAGAGATCAATGACACCAACATAACAACAACGATTTCTGGTCAGCATACAGAACCGGAAAAGCCTTTGGTAAATCACGAGAAAAACTCGGGTCTCAACAATGTGCCTTTCACACCAAATATGACGGGATTGCATTTTGATAACGATCTCGTGTATGACACGCCTGAAACAATCAAGCCTCTTAGCCCGAAAACTCACTTTGTGGAAAAAGAATTGGAAAGTTTAAATTTCAAGTATCAAGAGCAAGTTGGGTCACATGATAGTGTTCAATCCCCTATTTCAAGTGAACAAAGTGACACTGATATCCTCGGCAAAAACCCAACCCCGCTGGAATTCGATGCGTTTCCAAAATCAGTGATAGATCCGAGCTTCCCATTTTTCAGAGACGCAGATGCTTCTCGTAAATGTCCACCTGGAACAGGTCCATGTCGTGCGTGTGGCTTGAGCATAAAGCCTCATGCAAAGGGGGCACATAAACCCATTTACTCAAAACTGGGAGACTTGAGTGGGCAATGGCACAGGGGCTGCTTCAAATGCTCGTATGCGGGGTGCCCGATTCAATTTAACAAGGATATCACACCTTATGTTTTGCTTGATAATGCATTTTGCAATCATCATTATCACACGCTCAACAATACCGTTTGTGAAACGTGCCACAGTGGTATTGAAGGAGAGTGTATTGAGAATGAATTAAAACAGAAGTGGCATCTTTCGTGCCTTAAATGCACCAAATGCCAAGATGTTATCAGCAACGACTATTACTTGATTAATCACCAGGTTGTATGTGAGGCTGATGCCAGCAGCGTGATCAAGGAATTGAAGAGTGCTGGATTGACTACGCAGGATAAGGTCGAGAAGAGAAGAACCAGGATGTTGTTTATAGATTAAGGGGGATCTCGGAAACTACAACAATGCATTATTCCGATAATTCAATGAATTACGATATAACTTTAATATAATTTTTGCCAATAGGAAACAAGTTCTTCGTTAATCGCTCTATTTTTTAAAAATCTCAATAGTCCCTATACTTCGGGGCAGGTTTAGAGTCCGCGGAAGCAGTGGGGAGGTCAAGCATACGTTCATCCACATCTCTTGAAGATTCACCGAAGTCTTCATCGTCAGCAATTATGAAATTATCCTCATCAAACTCGGTGGAATTTAGTTCTAAGTTGTTGCCCAATTCGGGATCCTCATCAAAATTACCAAACACCAACTCATCGTAGCTGGCATTAATGGCAGGATCTCTTTCATGATAAGACTCCAACTTCTGTTGCATCCGCCTATAGATGATGAGGCTTGCCAAGGAAACAGCGCACCCCGTAAGTAAGATGCTAAAGACGTCAAGAATTTTGGCAGAGGTGGGCCTCTCTGCATCGCCTAGATTCTTTATCGTGTGCCCGATGAACACATGCATGAACATCTTTGGGGATGTAATAACAGATGCCAACAAGTATGTGGTTGCGGGGAGGTTAGGTATGGCAGCCAACGCACCGTTTGAAAGAGAGTATGGCAAAGGACAGAGTCTCAATAGGATGAGAAGGAAGAGCGATGCGTCTTCTTTCAAGATCTCAGAAAATGCCCGGAATTTCTCATTCTTCGACACAAGGAGTTCAGCTTGGTTACGAAGAAAGTGGCGGAACACCATAAATGAAGCAAACGACCCCGTTATAGACGCAGCAGCCAATAATGGCCAGCCACCAGGAAAACCATATACCATTCCACAAAGCATTGATAACGCCGAAAACCCAAGCAATGGTGGGAACCCAACGAAAAAGATGGCAATAAATAACACAAAGCCGCCATATTTCGATTTTTTAATCAAATCAGAAATATCCACCATCGCAGCGATAAGGTAGTTGTGGAAGATAAGCACGGTGACCGCAGCCACGAGGCCCACCACAGCACCCACAATGTATAGGATTTTCTTCTTTTTTGGCTGGGAGTTATACCAGTCAATGGATTTGCGCCCAAAGTCGCTGAAGACTCGAGTTTGTGACCGTAGCATATCGCGGAAGGATGTCACCGTTTCTGACATTTCCGGTGGTTGGGAAATTTCAAGGTCGGTCTCGGTGAAGTAAAAATAGTGGCAGTGTGCGGCAGTGCGGGCCCTGGTCTTCTTATCGTATGAGTTTCGCACGTATACAAAGTTCACATTTCCCGTAGACTTTTTGAATTATTGGTATAGAAAAGGGTGTTTTAGTTGAGTTAATTGCGAAGTAAGTCAGAATATTTCCTGAGCTAATTCCAGATATGGTTTTAACTTTGCGTGCGGTACTTTCCATTACGAGAAGTGTCCGTCACATTAGGGCAACACGTAGAAGGGACTTTTGACCTGTGCATTAAGCAACTTTCCTTATCTTAAGCATGAGCATGAAAAGATAGATAATATGTCAAAGTCTCGTCTTTCTTTGCTTTTAAATATTGATTTAGACACCCAGACTTTGTTCAGCTCGAGCAGTAATTCGATAGATGCTCATCGGTGGTGTGGCTATGATTTCAAAGAGCAAGTAACCCGCGACGATCCTCAAATTCTTTGGTGCGTATACTGAAACGTTTAGGGACAGCTTTACTTGTTTTCAAGAAAATATTCATGTATTAAGTGAAAAAGTTTGTGTAAATTGGAAAGTAATTGTTTGAATCTGAATCTTTGCTGTTTATTTTGGTGTTTTTTGGCCAGATACGATTTTTAAGTTGTGTTTTTATTATTAGATAACTTACTTAATTATCATAAGAATGATTAATATTAAGAACACAAAGTCAGTTTTTCGTTATCTGAGGAACCCCTAACAATAAGTGAAAAAGTAAGACTATTTTCTCCCTCTTAATTATTTTCCCTCTCATTTAATTAAAATTAGCAATCTATTTCTTCATTCTCATCTAGATATGAATCCAGCTCAGGGGCACAAGTAAACCTGCAACGACGAACAATCTTCCGTGGTCTATTATTAACACTTTGACAAGAGCTTTTCAATCAAACATTCCAGAAATTATAAGTATATATTAAGATAAAAGAAAAGTCTGACCAATGGTCAATGAATTTTTGAGTAAAAAAGGGCCACCAGTATTGATAGAATGACAAAATTCAATTAAACATTAATTGCAGGCAAAGTCCGTGTGGCTGTGTAAGCTGAGATAACCAACGGTCGTTTCCTTTCGCAGTTATTGCCTCAGAAGAAAGAGAAAGAATCAAAAAAAAAAAAAAAACGGGAAATAACGAAAATTAAACATGGCTGTGGATTTGAGGGGAACGCGTTCCAAGCGGAGTTAAAAAGCTAAGCCACAAAGTGACCTGCCACACATATGTTTACCTAACAGTTCATGGAGAGTATGGAGTGGTTAATTTAGGAGAAACCTTCTTAAGATACTTCCAGACCCCTAAAACAAAAACAATTTCAAAGAGTCGAGTGTTAGTCAATATTCTGAAAAGCACCCTTCCGGACTAAATTTATCATTGAGAAGGCTTAAGAATATTGATTGTTTCGCGAAAGAATAATTAGCTCAACTTTAGGCAAGTAGGAAACAAGCGATGGAAAGATTCTCGGTTATGCACGTGCGCAATTCTTTCTGCCAAGTGTGCGTCTTACAAGCACCTTCTGAAGTCTATCGCGGTCTCTTCCCACTATAATTGCTTGTATCTGAACGTGCTTAAACAAGAAGGTTCGTGCTTAAACAAGAAGGTTCGTGCTTAAACAAGAAGGTTCTTTTTTTCTTATACTTTGACGAAATCTCCAGGACTTGCTGCGCTTCTGCATCGTATAATGTTGCTAAAATGATGCATAAGTGTAAGCGATGGCCAACACGATGTCTATTAATGCCAACCATCAATTAAAGATTTTGTGCTGTTTTCATTTTTAAAAATTTTTCTTATTCTTCCAAGAAGTCTGCATTAAAACGAGTACTAATATCTAAAAGCTTCTGAACTTATTGAGGCACTCGGGAAGAGTTTGCGTCCGTGCCCACCGAATCGAATCTGTTATTGCATTACCATTGAATGTAGCACCTTGGTACAAACCCACGCGTCTTTTTTGCCTTGTTAGTATTGTTAAGTAAATTGATCTTCAAAAGCGGAGAAAATAAGCAATATATTGTGCTCATGTTTTCTTTTATAGCCGAGAACAGAGTATTGAACTATTCAATGATAATCTAGACAGTATGATCATGAAGCCAGAAAATAAACAGCAGGTCTTGGCAAGAAAATTCAAAGGAAATGTGCTTAGATATTGCGTGGCTTAGAGAGTGCTTATATCGCATGCATCGTAACAGCCCAGACCTTTTTTATCAATGAGTAACTTACTTCTTTTAATTATATATAATAGAGCGTTTCTAATGTTTCTGACTTCAAAAAAAAAAAAAAAAAACTTAATTGGCTAGAATGAAATTTTTGTTACCAGTTTTGACAGTTTTAACTATCGCATCCTCAGGTTACGCTCCAAAGAAAGTAGTTTGCCCTGGAGGGCGCTTAACCCGTGAAGCAAATAGTGTTTCACCCCAGGAAGCCGCATGGGTTCAAAAGAGGCAAAAAGTGACGAACGAGAACCTTAGATTATTCCTTGAAAGCTCCGGACTTGATGACTTTGACGCAGCCTCTTTCATTTCAAACACCAAAGAAGATCAGCCTATCTCAATTGGGTTGGCCTTTTCTGGCGGTGGGTTCCGAGCCATGCTATGCGGAGCAGGATTTTTCTCTGCTTTAGATAATAGAACCAACGGTGCTCATGAAAAAGGATTAGGTGGGTTGGTACAGTCAGCAACCTATATATCCGGCTTGTCTGGTGGCAGCTGGCTTTTGGGTAGTATTGCCTCTAACAACTTCACTAGCATCCAAAACATTATTGATGGGGAAATTGATATATGGGACTTAAGCTATTCAATTTTTGATAGTAAGGGAAGCGGAATTATCAACATTTTAAAGTACTACTATCAAATAGTACAGGATGTATTTGCTAAGTATTTGGCAGATTTCCAAGTTACTGTGACGGATATCTGGGGCAGGGCTTTGTCTTATCACTTTTTCGGAGGAACAAATTATGGTGATAGCGTCCGATGGTCTGAAGTTCAAGATAACCAGGCATTCCGAGATCATGAAATGCCATACCCTATAATAATTGCAAACGCAAGAGTCCCTGGAGCACCGGGGATCGATGAAACATCCCCAATTATTGAAATATCCCCATTCGAGCTTGGGTCATGGGATCCTTATGTGAATCTGTTCATGCAAACAAAATATTTGGGTACCCCAGTGGATAATGGTATGCCAGTAGGTAATACTTGTTACGAGGGTTTTGATAATTCTGGGTTCGTTTTAGGTACCTCTTCAACACTCTTCAATAAAGTTGTTGGCGATAGTCTTCAATCATTAAGGGGAAATGAAACACTCACAGATGTCCTGAACTCAACTACGAACTCAACCATGAATAGTGACTTGAAGACAGTTTTGAACGAAGTATCCAAAGTTGACCACTCATACGCGGCATATAAGCCTAACCCTTTCAAAAACACAGAAGAGTCACAAAATATGAATGTTACAAGTGACGACACGCTTTCATTAGCAGATGGCGGAGAGAATCACCAGAATGTTCCTTTGTATCCATTAGTTCAAAAGGCCAGGAACGTTGACATTATTTTTGCTTATGATAGTTCTGCCGATACTCTTGATAACTGGCCAAACGGGAATTCTATGTTGGAAACTTATAAAAGGCAGTTTCTCGACCAAGGTAAGACCATGTCTGTTCCTTATATGCCCGATAGCGGCACATTTATTAGTCAGGGATTTACCCAAAAGCCGGTATTCTTTGGGTGTGATGCTGAAGGTGTAAATACAGGGGGATACGTGAATGAAACAGGCCCAACCCCAGGAATATTCGCAAACGGCACACACCTCGGCAAAGCAAACACAGGGGACACGGAAAGGCATATTGCTCCTTTGATTGTCTATACAGCAAACAGAAAGCTATCATATGCTTCGAACAAGTCCACTTTCCAGTTCGTCTTTGAAGACTTGGATAAACTCAGTATGATTAGAAATGGCTTCGAAGTTGCATCGAGAAACAACGGCACGGAGGATAGTAACTGGAGAGCTTGCGTCTCTTGTGCGATAATCAGGCGGGAACAACAGAGAAAAGGCATCGAACAAAGTGATCAGTGTAAAAAATGTTTCCAAGAATATTGCTACAAGAAGTAATATTTGAACTGCGGTGGCTGCCAAGCGATACAAGAAGAAAAGATATCCAGTAAAGAAAAAGAAAATATTGTCTGAATTTATATGAATATAATGTGTTCATGGAAGCAGTTTATGGTGCATACACATTTCTCTTTTTCTTCGCGGAAATGTACACTAGAAATAATGAAATTCCATAGTTCATTTTCTTTTTTTGTCAAGACTCTAGACGAATATGGGCTCATGTATTGCTGCGAAGGGTAAGGGTCTTCATTAATTATGAGCAGAAAAACGGTAGATGTTTTGCACTGAGAAGCACACTACTGTGCGTGTACATTTAAACATAAATTATACACTTGCGCAAGCACAAAGTTGTCTTTCGGGGAGAGGGTAGGTAGTCCCAGTGTCTTAAAAAACTATATCGGGAACCCTAGCAAAATTTTCTGCGGGGAGCAATCAACGAGACGAACCCAACCAAGCCTTGAGAGTACTACGGCCTTGGTTAGGGGTTTTTACTTTCCAACGACTAAATTCCAAACGGTATTGGTTGTATCTATTTTCGAAAATTCTTGAAGGTAATTCAAACTGCTCAAGTCTAATTTCGCCTTGAAAAATGCTCACACAAACGTGATTTCCAGACATTGCTATTCGGTCCTTTGGAAAGCTGACAGCCGAAAAAAAGAGACAATAGAAGAAATCTTGCATGACCAGAGTGTGTATAAGCCAAGTGTTCGAATGAGCGGAGCCCTGGTGTTGGGGAGCATCCTAATACACAGATTTGAAACTTGTCTTAGGGGGTGGCTCAAGGAGATTTGGATGATTTTTTTTTCACAAGGTTTCGGTAGTGGGTTAGTCAAGGAAATATTCGAGGACACATATATGAGATTGTGGATTGTTTGCGTGACCTTACACTAGAGATGTATTCACAATGAGCTGCGCAAGCAAGCAAGCATACGGAAACCCGCGCAAAATTCAGTCCCCGGCTGCCGACCCGAGCCGAGCCCATCAGGAGATTAACGAAGACAGTGAACTTTCAACACCACAAAAGCTCCATCTTGCACTAGAACTTTTAAGATGATAGCATGAGAATGTAGGAAACATTAGTACCTTTGCTGGAAGGGAAAATTCACCCGAAAAGAGTGTCCCAGGTTCCCTATATTCTTCATTATTTTCTCTTGTTGCTTTGCTGTGGCCTTTCCACACGTCGCAGCCACTCACGGGCAGCCCTTTGCATCTTGGTGCAGCGAGGCTTATTTTGTAGGGCAACTGCCTCATATGACTGCGCTGACAGTCGCTTCCGAATCTTGTTCGTGGGATAAAATAGGTTGACGCATAACTCTTTCTTTCTTTCTTTCCTTCTTGATCCCTTTGTTTGTTTTATTCCTTTTTAACTATCGGTTATTGATCTCCAACTGAGCCAAAAAAGATTGGAAATGCGGTTTTCATCGTTACTTTGGGTGGCCACTGCTCTTGCGGGTTATGCACCTTATGAAGTGGCCTGTCCCGAGGGTAACCTTCTTCGTGCAGCAGACTCTCTTTCTGAACAAGAATCACAATGGGTTTCAGAAAGACATAAGGTCACTGACCAATATCTCGAAACCTTCCTTAATGATGCCAAGTTGGAAAACTTCAACGCGGCCCAATTTCTTGCAAACACCACCAATAACCGTTCCATCACCATTGGTCTTGCTTTCTCTGGCGGAGGATACAGGGCCATGTTGTCGGGAGCAGGTCAGTTATCAGCGCTTGATAACAGAACCACTGGTGCTTCTAAGGAGGGGTTGGGTGGTTTGCTCCAAGCTTCTACTTACTTAGTCGGGCTTTCTGGAGGAAACTGGCTTGTGGGCAGTGTTGTAGTGAACAACTTCACTAGTATTCAGGATATCGTCAACAACAAGGTTCCGATCTGGGACTTGGAGCATTCTATCGTGAACTATGGTGGCTGGAATCCCGTCAAGGCTTACAAATACTACAAGGATCTCTGGGATGACGTCAAATCAAAGGAAGATGCGGGATACGATCTTACTTTGACCGATACTTGGGGAAGAGCTTTGTCGCACCAATTCTTCCCTGAGCTGACGGAATTCGGCGAGTCGCTTTCTTGGTCAGGAATCCAGAATATCCTGCAATTCGCTAACCATGAAATGCCTTTCCCCATTGTTGTTGCAGATGGTAGAACCCCTGGTACGCAATTGATCAGTGGAAATTCCACAGTTTTTGAGTTCAGCCCTTACGAGATGGGCTCGTGGGACCCTTCATTGTACTCCTTCACTAAGACCAAGTACTTGGGAACCAAGGTTAGTGACGGTAAGTCTTTGAACGGAACATGCATCAGTGGCTTTGACAATGCGGGATTCGTCATGGGAACATCTTCGACTTTATTCAACCAGTTTGTTTTGCAGATCAACACCACATCTCTATCAAGTACCCTTAAGAGTATCATTGGCAGTATTTTGCAAGATGTTTCAGAAGAGGAGAACGATATTGCAGTGTACAAGCCAAATCCCTTCCATCATTACAGTGAAGCTTCCGTCCAGTCCATTGTGAAAAATGAAACTTTGTTTTTGGTGGATGGCGGAGAGGATTTGCAGAACATTCCATTGTATCCATTGTTGCAGAAGCCAAGAGGCGTGGATGTGATTTTTGCGTACGATAACTCTGCCGACACAAACCAGTCTTGGCCAAATGGAGGATCGATGGTTGCTTCTTATGAAAGACAGTTCTTGGAACAAGGCAATGGCACGATTTTCCCATATGTTCCAGACAAGAACACTTTCCGCAATCTTAACTTGACAGCAAAACCGGCATTCTTTGGTTGTAGCGCTAAGAATCTCACCTCTTTGCTTTCGAATGGAACCAGCAGAAAATCCGTTTACGATTCCCCATTGATTGTCTACACCGCTAACAGACCATTTTCGTACTACTCCAATACCTCCACCTTCAAGCTCTCGTACGATAACACCGAGAAACTTTCCATGATCCGGAATGGTTTTGAGGTGGCTTCCAGACTCAACTCCACATTGGATGCTGAATGGAAAACTTGTGTTGCATGTGCTATCATCAGACGTGAACAAGAGCGTCAAGGCATCAAACAAAGTGATCAATGTAAGAAGTGTTTCGATGAATACTGCTGGGATGGTACTATCGATACCTCTACGCCAAAGATCAACTTTACAACACTGGGAACCACTAATGGGAGAGAGGATACCGGCAACGTCACTACCAGCGGTGGTTTCTCCCTCATCAAATCTACAACCGCAAATTATGGCGTACTCCAGGTGGTTGGATACTGCCTTCTTGCAGTCATAGCATGTACTTTCTCCGGTGTTTAGTACTGCCTCTATCTATTGTGGACTGAGTTAGTTTATTTTGCATTCTGCTCGGTAGATTGCTTAATCGAGGGAGCTGAAATAAAAAATAGAGAATTGCTTAACTCGCTAAGTACAATAGTGCTAAAAATATAACTTTAGATAATGATTCTTCTCGATAACATTGTGCGCATGCTCAGGCGAAAGGTCTGGAGCCATGTCCTCAAAATATACAAAACCATTTGAGAAAAGTCAATTTTGCTTCACGAAGTCTTTACATTAATACTTTGCTCAGATTTTGCTATCTAAGGAGCCAGAAGACTATTCAAGGATACTTCAAAAGGTAGATACTTAAAGAACACTGCTTTCTTCAGGTCATGTCTCGAGTGAAATAAGCGAGCGGTCAATTAGTCAGTATTTCTTTTATAGTGGACACTACTATTTTTCCGTCTTTACGGGGAAAAAAAAAAAAAAGAAAATGTCGAGAAATGACGTCGATCAGAAATCAATAATTCCAGCTACACAATAGGATTCAACCACACTTTTATAAAGATCATTCTGAGTTCTGTCTCGCGCACGTTGGCCTAAATGCCGAATTCCCGTCCGCGCCGTGTCGTTATCTGACCGCGCACTTCTTGACCATTCTTGGCAATAGTTTCCTACGCCTTCATAGAGCAAGCTGCAAGATATAATACTGAGGAAATCAGGCAAACGAGCTTCAATTGATTTGATACCCGAATTCTTTTCCAAATTGACTAAGCTATTGTCCCGCTTTCTATTGCTGAATCTCAGATCCCTAAGAAAAATGTCTTTCACCACAAATGCAGAAATTACTCACCAGGGTGGTAAGTTGTATAAGTTATCCCATGACTCTACCTCCACCAACACCAAGATGGACGTCAATGTGTTTGTTCCCCCATCTAAATCAGACAACAAAATCCCGGTGTTGATGTACTTGTCCGGATTGACATGCACCCCAAATAATGCCACAGAGAAATCGTTCTTGGCCTACTTTGCTGCCAAATATGGATTTGCTCTTGTGTTTCCAGACACTTCTCCTAGAGGTGCTGGAATTGCGGGAGAAGATGACTCATATGACTTCGGAACTGGTGCTGGCTTCTATCTTGATGCTACCCAGGAGCCTTGGTCGAAAAATTACAACATGTACTCTTATGTGCACAAAGAACTCTTGGAGAAATTAGCTGAGCAGTTCCCACAATTGGACTTCAATAAAATCTCCATCACTGGCCACTCAATGGGTGGATATGGTGCCATTTCTGGATTCTTCAAGAACCCAGGTAAATACGTCAGTGTGAGTGCATTCGCTCCTATTTGTAACCCCCTGAACTGTGCTTGGGGCGAGAAGAACTTCAGTGCCCATTTGGGTACCGATAGAAATGACTGGGTGAAATACGATCCAGTGGATTTGATCAAGCACTACACGCACGAGAACCAGCCCGATATATTGATCCACCAAGGTGCAGCGGACGACTTCTACAGGAGAGACAAGTTCTTACAGCCGGAGAATTTGGTGAAGGCAGCTAGTAGAAGCGAGTACAAGGGTAAGATCGATTTAAATATCGTTGAGGGGTACGACCACCTGTACTTTTTCATCAGTTCTTTTGCCGAAGAACATGCCAAGCACCACGCTAAGGCCTTGGGGTTGCTTAATTAACTATCCATGGGTGATCTCAAGCCTAAAATGTAGAGATCTTTGGAAAGCGAGTAGCTGAGAAACATAAACCCATTCCATATTTCCTGGGAAAGAGTACATCTTAAATCTCTAGTTTCAAACCCTCCCGCTGTTGTACCTTCAAAGACGGGGCTTTATCTTGAACAAAAAATCACAGGGTATCTTTATAGAGTGATTAACTATTCTAAATCGCTAAGACCATCATAAAACTCCTTTTCTTGTTTCACATGTTCAAAACACCCGAGCAAAGGCTCCAGTATCTTTTTAAGGAATATCTCACAAGACTTGCACCAATTCACCTTTTTTCAAAGTCTTTTTCTTTTTCTTTTTTTTTTTTTTTTTGAATCGATTAAGTTGGCGATAATTTGGGCATTCGCCTTTAGTAAGTGAACGTACATTTTATAATTTAGATTCCTCTCACTCAGGATCTTCAACATAAATTTTATGTTGTGAAATCTTATTCGTCCTTCCATGTGATATATATCATCCAAACTTCGTCCCCTTACTTTTTTCCCCAAAACCCTTGGATTGTTCTTGAAAATCATTTCAATATGTTTATACTTTAACCACCACAACTTACTGTACTTGATCAAATCTTCACAGCCTTTTGAATTCTTCTGCCTGGGTCTTGGCCTTGGAACTGGGGGCTGTTGGGAAAACTACAGATTTCCAAAATTATGAATAATCTCAACCACAACACATCTCATTCAATTTCATTTTGGTTTTTTGCATCATAAGGTAAATCTTACCACATTCAAGTGAAATTCTTACAAAGGCTCAGAGTGTAACCGACAGAACTAAAAGTGAAATTCACTTCTATCTTTAATTCATTCTCCAGGATTGTTTGCTTGGGCACCCTAATCAGTAGCGAAGAGAACAATTTTGGATAACTCCATAATTGCGATAACCGAGTCATCCGGAGAAGAGCCAAAGAGACCCTCAACTTTTGTTGTTTGTGACTAATTAAGCTAGCTATCTTCACTGACTCATACTTTGGGTCTTCTATTCTTTACCCTGGGCAATGTGACCTTAAACACTCAAGAGGACCTCTTCAGTTATGCCCTGCGTATCCATACTTTGCGGGGTATCTGAAGAGAAAAAAAGTTAAGAGTATCTACGAAGTAATTTGAAGCCTCTGGAATATATTTAAAGCCACCGAAACCCGCATAATTCAGAGGGGTAACAAGTCCTTGAATTTTGGACTGTCAACTCATTAAAGCTTGGAATTTGCATGGCAGTAGTTCCACTTCAAGAATTGTCCGTTTGACTAATATCTGGATTCTTAGGAATGTCAATCATTGCAAATATAAATTGAAATATAGCACTAGCCGAGTGTTATATTGCCGGGAAGAACCGTTTATCTTTATTTATTGTTTGATTGCTGTGTTCACTTATTTACTAGCCAGTTTGGGCTTAGGGCTATAGTTGCCTTTTCTTAAAGCAACAATGTGGGTGACATGCATAAATCCAAAATCTTGGACCGTTTTTATGTCAGACACAAGTTTGAATGATTCTGAAAGGAGTTTTCAGTTCTCCAAAATGACAAGGTGTGATTTATATAGAAAACTTGGATTCATTGTCAAACCCCGTATTCAGAAGCATTTTTACTCAGCTTTGCATATGGAAAAAAAGTTTTTGGTTAAATAAATGTATTGTGCTCATGAAACTCAAATTGAAAAGAAAGAATTAGTAAAAATAGAAATTGGCACATCACAGAAAGCCTTAAAGTTTTTCTTACAATCAATCATTATGATTTCAATCGGTGGATTTATTGACCAAGGTAGAGAATCTCTTGCAGTATTCAACTGCTCGCCTCATACAAAAAATCCCTTGTTTTAATTACGAAAGAAGTGCGAGAAGAGAAGCTACTCATGTTATAGTCCACTTTTGGGCAGCTTCAAGAAATTTTAGGTAACCAAAACTGAACAGTTTATTGAAAAAGTGAAAAGGGGATATTTTCAAAATAGATTCTTAATGTTGACCAAAAAGTTTGCAAGCTTATGCAGTTTTTAATGTCGTAATTTCTGACCTTTTCGCTTAGTTGTTTTGGTGGCAGCTGATGGAAAGATACTCGGACTTAACATGAGAACTACATGCTTTCCTTTTTTTTTCATCTCCTCAATCGTATCTTCTAAGTTTTCACATTCCCTGTCAAAAATATCGCGGTCCTTCGAAGTGACCTCAAATTTCTTAAATTCGGTTTTGTAGGCAGCCAACTGCTTAACCAGATCGGCAATGCATTCATCGAATCCCTGTAAATTATGCTCGGGGGCTCCCCAGGCATTAAAAAACCATAAGAGCCTGATTTGCATCTGGTAAACTTCCTTAAGCCAAAAGTTAGGACCACCACTTTTCTTTTCCAAATCAATTATGAGCGTCGACTTGTGCTGCATTGCATTGAACAAATCTTGAACAAACAAGTATTTGGTTACAAGCTGATTCTTGGAATCAGTTTCAGCCAAATTAATGAGTAAGCTATTGCAATGGGAAATTTCCCGTTTTACCTTGGTTAAACTAGACTGAAACGCCTCAGCGTCAAAATACGCATGAAGTTTTGACACATTGATGAACGATTTCAAATGCGAAAGAGCTGCGGACAAATTATCTTCCATTATTTCGGAAACTGACTTGTGAAAGTCGGGTTTGCCTCCAAGATAGAGGGGTTCAGTGGTAGCTTCTCTACCATCAGCAAACTCAAGAGCAAGTTGCTGAATTTGTTCTTCTGCCACTAAGGACTGATCTTCAAAGGTGTTTGCGGGCGCAGCTGCGACTACCATCGAAAAACACATGGTTGCAAAGAAAGAGATGTGGACTCTCATTTTGAAGGGTTGTTCGGTATTGTAAGAGAAAGAAAAATAAAAACAAGGAAAGCAATTAGCAAAGCACATTTTGGTGTTTTATAAAGAAATTTAACCTCCCTGCTATTTTAAGACTGGGGACATAAGATTTGACCCCTCCACACAAATTTACATATTGACTTAGTTTAAGTGCCACCCGCATTTGGAAGTATGATATCCAAATCAGGATGGAAATTTTACCTTTCGAGCGAAACCTCTTGCTAAACATTGTTGTATTCCCCTCTATCACAATGTTTTAAATTTTGGCGACTTCCCAAGAAAGAGGGGTATTACAGGTGCAATAACGGCATTTTGGCCAAAGTATCAGAGTTTATAACCATACATGTTCGCGCAAAGCCGAAACAATAGGCACCGAGGGACCTAGGGTTTCCTTTTTCTACTTCAATGATAGTGGTTTGATTTCGTTCTTTGAATCGAATAGGAATGATTCATTTGTTCAATCACATCGAAGAAGTTTCGATATGAACACTGAAGTTGAGAATTCTGTAGTCATCTGCCTTTTGAAACCAGTTGATTCAATACCAGAGTAGTTTCAGGAAGGGTATTCTTCATTTACACATAGTAAAAATGTATTACCTGACATGATTTGTATACATTGTATAAATTCTCAAATACCATTGATATATATTTTCAAGCGAGTTTGTTGCTGAAATATATATGATCTTTCTTTCTACAATAGCCCAGTATGGTTCGATTCATTGATCCGTAAAAGGAGTTACCCCCCGGAAAGTACACCCCTTGAAAGAACAGTTTTTTTTTTCTATTTCAAGACCATGCAATTCTTTTAAGATTAGATTTGAGTCCATTAGTTTGAAAATTTTACGAGACAGGATTTGTTTTTCTGGAACTACGTGACTAATAATTGAATATCCACACACTAAAACTGACTCAGACTGATACCAAGAGAGACCTGGGGGGCTCGTTGTAATTCCGAGATTGAGTTACGATCAATCACTACGGAGCACATACTTTTCATTATTTTCATTATGCAATTCGGATCACTTATACATATCATCCAGAAACTCGTTGTATTTTGATTCCCATGATGCACACCACTTCACCTTTCCTTCGCTTTTCTTGTTTGTGTCTCTCAAAATAGTCACTATCTTAAAGCATGCTGCGTCGACTGAGAAAGCATGCTTTTCTACCACATCGTCTAATGTTTGGTTGAGCATGAGCTCCACTATGAGAGTATCGATCTCCCTGACTATGACACCTTCGGTCTTGAATATTTCATCGATGCTTTGTCCAGTTGTGAGAGTTGATAGAGACTTGTTGATCGAAAGGAATAGAAGTTTAACAAGCTTGAATTTCTGGAGCCAGAGCTTACTATAACGAACCAATTCTTCCCTATCCTCTGAGATTTGTTTAGATTCTTCTTCATCGTCATCCTCAGGTACTGGCGGTTTACTGCCATCGTCATCCTCTTCTTCTTCGTCACTGAAATCATCATCGAGTCCGAATGGATCTTCATCATCCATATCTTCAGGGTTTTCTGCCCACTCGGCGAATTCATCTAGACCATCTTCAATGAGTGACAAATGCATTTTAGTCTTCTTCTCCAAGACCTTCAACTTTCCTCCCTCGATAAGCTTAGTGAAGTCGTCGCAAAGGTTCCAGATTTTACCGACAGAAACGAGTCGAGGATCCCCCTCTGATGCATTTTCACCTTCGGACTTTTTCTCGGACTTTTTCTCGGACTTCTCGGACTTCTCGGATGTCATATTTTCATACAAAGCCTTTAGTTCCTCTGAGAATTGGGTGGCAGACAAAACGAGAGCATGTGCCATTGACTTAATTTCGTCATAGAAAAGATGAGATATTTTCTCCAGAGAGACTTGCGCTAAAGCGGATATAAAGAGAACAAACGACTTGGATAAATCCGACACCGTGGTCACCAGTGCTTCTCCCAGTTTCTCTAACTTGGAAGGCTCATAGATAATTCCGACTTTCGTCGTGTGTGCTTTGATGAGTTTAACAATCTTAACTAATTCTTCAAGTGGTTCCTTCACTGTGGATGCTGGGACGTTTTTCTTCAACTCTCCATCGGCGGCCGACAACTGAATTGCCCAGAATTTAAGCGCGTCCTCTAGTGCTTGCAATACTTCCGCCACTTTATCGCCCATTATATTTTTGATTTGACTGACTAGCTATTACTTTCGCAGATACAATTGTCTACCTTTGGTCAATCGAGATACGATGAGATCTGACGTGCGCGGCCCATCTTGCAAGTGGCATAAATGTCGCTGTTCAAATTTGCAGCTGGGACTGGGATCTGTAAATCCTTTAAGATCATTTACTTCTATTTATGGTGATTTCTTATTTCGTTTTAAATTCACAAAAAAAGGCATTACCATTTTTGAATTTTTAGTAATCTTTTTCACTATAAAACGAGATTACCAGTCATCGTTGTCGTCTTCATCATCGCTCTCAGCTACCTTTCCCTTTCTCTTACTGAGTGCGCTAGCAAGCGCATCAGCTAATGTTTCTGGTTGACCAGAAGCACCACCAGTGCCGCCGCTAGGGGCTGATGTAACTGGCTCCCCGCGTGCTTCTTTCAATAGCACACTAGGTTTTTCCAATTGAGATTTGTCTGTCTTTTTGAGCATTCCAAGACCAGAGCCTCTAATAGAAGCCAACAAAGCATCCCTGGAAGAGTCAACCACTGGCAAAGGAGAAGCAGGGGTGCCGCCACTAGGGTCACCCCCTAAAGCAGGTGGTGGGGGTGGTGGGGGAGGTGGTGCACCAGTACCTACGGGTGGTAAGGGCGGTGGTGGAGGTGGTGCCCCAGTGGAAACTGGTGGTAAAGGTGGGGGCACGGGTGCATTTGTAGAATACTGCTGTGGTTGGGAAATTGCAGGAGGAGGAGGTGGTGGGGGTGGGGGTGGCCCACCGCTCATTAAATTCTGTGCACTGGCCAGCAGGGTTGATGTTTGATTAGGGAACGATGTTGGAGGCGGTGGAGGTGGTGGTGGTGGCGCAGAAGCCAGCCCAGGAGTCTGTGCCACAAAGTTTCTTTGCGGTGGAGGTGGTGGCTGGAAGTTTTGGGCCACAGGTGGTGGCGGTGGAGGCTGGGCGTAGTTAGCCTGAGGTACCGCCTGTTGAGCTGGCAGATTGACATTTGGTGGGAGTACTGGTCTTGACGCTCGGGATGGTGGTGGGGGCGGAGCACTTCCAGTAGCACGTGGAGGTGGTGGAGGAGGGGGAGCCGAACCTGTCGCATTGGCGCTTCTTGGTGGAGGCGGTGGTACCGCTCTTGTTGCCCTCGGCGGGGGAGGAGGCCCTGGTCTCTGAGCACCAGTCCTCTGCATGGGCAAAGCAGGAGACGAATTCACCGAATGAGCAGGTGGTGCTGGTGAGTTCTGATACTCGTTCATGTGTTGAGCGGGGGTTTGTGTAGCCCCAGGAGCATGGCCTTGTTGGGGAACCGTTGGTAATGCAGTGTGGGACACCTTTGGAATTGGTGCATTCATAGGTGGCAACCTGAAGCGAGGCTTACTTTCAGGTTCGGCTACGGGACTCGTGGGGGGTTCATCCTCTGACTCCGAGGCAGAGTCTGAGTCCGAGTTCTGGTAACTGGTACTGGTGGTGTTGCTTGCAGTTGGTTGAGGTGGAGCAGGAGGCTGCTGAGGTGTATACGATGGAGGGGGCGATTGTGACGGCACAGAAGCAGCAGGAGGCGGTGGGGGCGGCGCCTTTTTCGTCCGTTTGGGGGGCACAGTGGGTGCATTAGAAGAGAAAGACGCCGCATTCGAGGGTTGTCTTGAGATACCACCCGCAGCAGCTCCATAGCGACGGGGAATCGGAGGCTCTAATCCCACAAGAGGACCCCCTTGCTGTGCAATATAATCCTTGATGAACTGTCTGTTTTCGGCAATCATATCCTCGGAGATCCCTGAAGCCGCAAGCTCGTTGTACAACAGGCGCCATTCTGGTGGTGGCTGGTCATCATAGTATAAGATACCACGAGCCCTCCGTGACCTCTGCCCTGTAGTCACATCCACAAATTCTCCCCTGTTACCCTGCTTTACTTCTTCCGGTCCCATGCGGTCTTTCAACGCGACGGCATTCTTATTGTTGGCTGTCTGCTTCGAAGCATGCTTCTGACGAGTAGTCACGCGCTTATAGAAATGCGCAGCATCATGGGTATCTTCGAACAAAAGACCTGCTAAACAATCTTCCAACTCGAAAGTATGGAAAAAGGTCCGGTCCTGGTGGTATTGGAAATCCACATACAATTCTTGATCCCAGAGCACACCCCTGGCTGCAGTAATGTCCACAAGCTTGAGGAAAAAGGTATGCCCCACAAGGTCATCGACCAAGGCAATTGCACCCATGAGTCCCGTAAACGTCCATTGTGTACGGTCCGGGTAAGCGACGTAAAGCTTGGCCACAGTGGCGTCGATGATTTTATTGGAGGCCTTCGGAATACTCCGCTTGATTTTTTCCTTATCCGGGGTAGTAAGAATTCCCATGGTTTTCTTGTTCAATTGATTGGGTATATATTTTGCCTTGTTTTATATTCTCTCCCTTTTTGATGTGGTTTTATGGAAACGGCCACTGGCAAAGTTGAAGATCACCCAAAGGTTATTGGAGCATGGGTCCAGCAGGTTTCTGGAGCGCACTGATGTTGATATGTATGGGTGGGGCCGTCGCTTGCGCCTCGCATAGGGCCGTGAGCCGTGCCTACTGGGGCCACAACTCTTCGTGGTGAGAAAAAAAATGATTAAGCAAAGAAAATAGGAGTAAGCAAACTATGAATTTTATGAGGTTTTGAAATTTCAATCATAAGCAGCAAGTATTTTGCATCAAGATGATTTTTTGAGATTTGTGTCTGGTATTTCTCTGAGATGTTTATTTGGACTTTGGTCCCAGACGAAGATTACTTCTCAAGCCATAAAGGTAATACTGAGGTGAGAAAACACATATACACCCTGAGATTGTGATACAAATGAGTTTGACCAAGTGTTGTCTTTTTTCTCTTTTTTTTTTTTTCTCTTGATAATATGCTTTTGAATTTACTTATCTTAATTATTCTTTTATTTGTTATCATCTTTTCTTCTATTGTCGTTGCAACTCTTCCTTCAGACACCCACTGTCTCACAACTTATCCGTGAACTAACTATGTACATGTCTCATTATGGGTTTTCCAAAAATGGAGATTTGGGGATTGGTATATTCGAATGGTCCTCTCTGGGCTTGACGGGAAACTTCTTCGATTTGACGAAGTTACTTGCCTGGTCATAGAACTTTTGCGAGGGTTTGTTGGCCAAGTTGGCCTTTGCATCCTTATCTGTGACCGTCTTCGTTTCGGGATCATATCCAAAAAATTGGACTTTGCACTCCTCGACGGTAGCTCTAAACCGGGCCTCGCCATCGTGCCTACTCTTAATCAAGTTTTTCATGTTATGGCTGGTAAGACCGTCGATAGGCATGTTCTGGAGCTCTAAACGTGCAACGATCTTCGCCGTGTACCAAAACTTGATCTCGAAATCAGAATCAACTAACTCCAAAACCGACATAGGAGCATTATCAGTGCCCAAGCGGTTCTCCAACTTGATGATTCTTGTGAATCCATGCGTTCTATTGGTGAATCTCTGGCTCAAGTCTTCAAGGACCTTCGAGGCTAGCTCCTTTTTGTCAGGTGGTTGCAAGTATCCAAGTGCTTTCACCTTCTGAATTCTTTTTTCGAGTGGCTCATTTGCAATTTGCTTATTTTGATGCATGGCACTGCTTAAGAAAGCCTCGATTTCTGCCTGGGCTCTCTTCGCCTTGGTTCTTCCGGTGACGATATACTCGTGGCGAAGTAAATTGGCACACAAGTTTTTGTTCATCAGCTTCACGTGGCGAACCACGTTAGCATCAAATTTCTTTAATGCTGGCATTTCTGAGCTGCTGGTAGTTTTGCTTTAGATCCAGCTTTTCAGTGTAGGAAAAAATGAATCGAAATTTCTGCTGAGGTCGTCGTGTGCGTACCATAAATGTGGTTATACTCACAAAATTGTCAACATATGATATTGGTAGCTCTAACCTGCATTTATCTATTTCCAGTAAATCCCTAACGGCCTCAGTATAAGTTTTACTAAATTTTGGAGAAAAAAGATATATCCAAAATTAACGATTCGTGATGTTGTGATTTTACAGCACAATGGTTTTCTTGACACATAAGACTTCGTGGCCAAGTTGGCTAAGGCGTAAGACTGTTAATCTTAAGATCGTGAGTTCGACCCTCACCGAGGTCGCTTCTTTTTTGTTTTTAACTTTCTAAAAAAGTGGGCTTTTTTTTTCTTGTATGCTTTTCAACTTCTTTCAGGTAAGTGTACTCTACATTCATAGGGATTTAACGATATTTGATGTATTGATGAAGTGTAATATAGCAATTAAGAAGAAATTTCTTTATTTCTTTCCACTCTTCTTGATTCCACCTCCAACCATTGGTCCACCCTTTTTGGCCTTGTCAGCCATAGCCTTCTTGGCAGCAGCATCAGCCTTCTGCTTGGCCTTGAAAGCCAAGTCTTCGTCATCAAACTCTTGAGTCTTCTTCTTTGCAGCCTTCAAAGGCTTGGCTTTTCCACCTTGACGTCCAGACATTTCTTGTGTGTTTTGGATTCTTGCGTTGGTCTACCCGGTAGTCAAAGGTTTTTCTTGTGCGTATCTATTGAGATGTGGCACGCAAAGTGCAGGTCACGAACGTTGAATACGTTGGTTCCGAGAAATTTCGCGGAGTCACGTAGGGGATTGCTGCATCTTTGACTGAACGAGAAGACTACTACTCCAAAGCTGAGTTGCTTATGGTTTTTTTCTTTCGTTTTTTTTTTTTTCTTTTTTGCTTTGCTTTGTTTTGTTTTTTGTTCTTCTTCGTGTTAAATTTTCACTTTAGTTTTCTTCTTCTTTCTTTTACTCCTTGATAGACGGTGCATTCCTTTGACCAAAAATTAGAGAACTTGTCTTGGACTGCGGCAGTTTTGCAACTCACCGAGGTCAAACAATCACTCAATTAGAACAAAGTAGGGGATAATATTTGCTGAAAGCGACTTAAGAAGGCTTAAGAATTAATTTGAATGAATCTTTAAAGATAGTTGTTTACCTAATTTTACTGACAATATAGTATTCTTTGAGGAACTGACGTGTTATTTGGGAGAAGAGATTATTTGGCCCCAGTGGCCTCAATATTTCCTTCCGAGCCTAATGTGGCCGTGCACTCACCACGCGATCAAAAAGCCTGAACCTATATATAAATATATATCTATAAATTCAAAACAGGATTTTTGTAATAGTAATTTCAAAAAAAAAAATCCGAAAAAAAATAAGGCAAAGCTCTCAACTTAGCTGCTTCATCTTTACCTTTTCTTTTGTCAACCCCCAGTCCTCGAACACACGAATAGTGTCCAAGCCCGCGACGCGCGAGAATGGCACACGGTTCGATCTGGGGACCCATACGAACATCCTCGTTACTTTTCGCATCAATTAAGCCAAGCCTTTTAAAGTCCATTACCTTAATACAACATGTGGTTCTCAAACTCGAATTTCCAGCCGAAGGGCAAGACAGCCTTAGTGGTTGGTGCCTCTCAAGGTGTAGGTGCAGATATTGCCTTGAGATTGCATGAAAAAGGTTGCTCAGTGGTTTTGGTAGCACGCACTGAGTCCAAGCTTAAAAATCAGGTGGCCCGTATTGTTGAAAACACCCCAAAAACAAAAGAGAATACCAAATCGAACAAATTAGAGGCTACTGCAACTTACTATGCTTGCGATGTGACGGATTATGAGGCATGCGAGAAAATGTGGCACGCGTTGTTGCTGGAGAAGAAGGTCGACCCCGACTTCATTTTCTGCTGTGCTGGACTGTCGATTCCCAAACTCTTTGGCGACTTAACCGGTGCAGAATTAGCCTCTGGTATGAGCACAAACTACTTGACGGCGGTTAATACCGTACACGCGGGCCATAAGGCCGTTATGAAACAGAATAGGGGAACATTACCTTCGGATTTCAAGCCCAGACATATTATCTTGTTTTCCTCCACCGTGGCATCATTCCCTTTTATTGGATACGGTCAATATGCTCCATGCAAAGCAGCACTCCAGTCTCTTTCCATAATCTTGCGTCAGGAATTAGTCTCGTATAACTATAGGGTGTCGTGCGTCTATCCTGGTAACTTCGAAAGCGAAGGATACACCGAGGAACAGAAAACGAAGCCTGAAATCACCAAGAAAATTGAGGGCGCTAGTGTAGCAATTCCTTCGATGCAATGCTGCGATATTGTCTTGGACAGACTTGCCAAAGGCTACGATTCAATTTATACTGATTTTATTGGATGGATTCTTGCATCCTCTGTGCTTGGAGTCACGCCCCGTTGTTGGGGATTCTTCCAGGTGATCGTATCATTATTTTTTCTGATCATTGCCCCAATTGCTAACATCTTCATCTACATGGATATTAAAGCTGCATTCAAGGAACCAAAGTCAGAGCATTCCAATAAAGCCAAAGTTGTAAAAGATGTATCGGATGGAGAAACTGAATCCCAGGAATCAAATTAAGATGTTCTTAGGCTGCTTTATGTTACGGTGATTTTTTTTTCTTATGTATTGGTTTAATTCTATTTAGTTCATCAAGACTGATTTTAAGAAGCAATAGGCAGTGTCGTGTCTTATGTTGGTCCCTACGCACAGTATCGGATTAGCGGTAAGCCCTCTGATGTCATAAGTACGACTCTACCAAAATACTTCTTGAAACGAAAGACTTAACATCATCCAACGAACATATTTCTCCCTGAATGATGCGTGGCTATGCAACTACAGTTCAGTACCTTGTATCGAACCCGTTCATTTCCACAAACAAGAACAATCTCATTCATTTACCCAGTATTTAATTACATCATTTTTCCTCAGATCCTTGTAACACCTTCTCTGCGACCTTGCCGAGTCTGCGGTCAGCTTCAAGCCCCAACTTATGCCAGTTGATGGAGTACACGTTATTTATCGCCTTGATAATCTCCGCATTCCAAATATCCTTACACGTCTCTGATATTGATGGTCTGTGTGTCAGGAACACTCGTTTATTGATTGGGGTGGAGTTCTCTTGAAGATACTTGTCCGAAAGAATCCTGTTATTGATGATGTCGTCACAGTGACGGATCTGCGCAGAGTTGATGGCTTCATAGCGTTTGATTGCAGCACTTGTAGACACGGTGATGAACCCGGTCAAAACCACACCACCAAGGAATCCATTGATTCTGTTTCCCATTTTGCGTTATGTTTGTGCTGTTTAGTGTGGGAACTTCTGCTCACTTGCTCCAATCTTGGTTCAGTTCACTAGAATGGAGGAACCCGCACTGCGATTGGTGTGCACAGGCAGGGCCGAAAAGTCCCGTTGGTGGTAAGGTATCGTTTGTGAGGAGAACAAAAAGGAAACCAAGAGAAAAGGGCAGCACGATGGATTTTTCAACCAAGGAATTTGCTTAGAAAAATATATTCCAGTAAAATATATTCTGCTCCAACAAATTCTAGTCACTAACCCTTATATCCACATGAGCTACAAGCTTGAGACCGACACTCTTCAAGTTGCAGCCCATCTTGGGACAGATAGTTATTGAAAAGAAAAAAGAAGGGGATCCAACTCTGTAATGGATCATAATCCGCAAAATAAAATTAATTTAAAAAATCCAACAAACTGAGTTTCAAATTATCAGTTACTTGTGTACTTTGCCGTTGCGCATAATTCTATATCCAAGTCACCACTGCGTCCCGTACTCAGATCAAATTCACCTCTCAGGTTCGGTCTGCACCAACTTATGGCTCGGGCGAGGCCGCCAACTGGGTTTAACCCGAACATTGAAGACTGCGTCGTTCTTTCTTTCTTTCTTTCTTGTCTTGTTTTAATTTTCACGAGGATTATTCATTCTCCATAAATAATTTCAAATGATGTTGATTCTGGATAAAAATTAATTGAAAGGGAAAGGAAGAATTATCACTTGATCTAAGCTTGAATATGTTCACTCTTGGAATAACTAGATCCATGGTGTCGGTCAAACTCTAATGGCTCCGATGTTACAATTTCTTCTTCTTGTATTTTTCATTCACTGGATGAGCACCATACTGTTCTTTTTGGGAACGCCAAATCCCATTTTTATGAAGCAAGTTACGTATGAAATATCCCTGGATTCACTTTAACAGATGAATTATGGATTCGTCAGTGTTCCTTCCACCTTGCGCATTAATTACATTAGCGCTGTACAAAGTGTTGAATGCTTTTTTCATTAGGCTTGATACAAAGAGTTCTAAACTAAATAAGAAGGAATCAAAACGATTTTCGGAAACAGTGGTCTGGTCTTCGGCTTTTCGGAATTGACTATCATGATATAATCTTTGCGGGAGTACCTCCCATCAATACTCAAGCTATAGCGTATGAACGCATCCACGGCTTTACATACATTCAATAAATTTATTCGCTCTGAGACAACTTTTAATTGAAAAAAAGTGGCCGTCAAAGTTCACTTACGAATAGTAGCACAACTTCTGTGCCGGCTTCTATAGAGCAAATACCATATGTTACAGATGATTCTTCCATAGTTATCTTCACCTCTACTATCCGAAACATACGACTGAAACACAACAATCTTTTCAATCTCTCTCCAGAGCAAATTTCTATTTATTTACAAGAACAATCCCTGCCCGTAGCATACATACAGGCCATCGTCTTTGCTCAGTGGAAAGTATTTAATGCTTTTTCTTCGTTTATCAATTATCACCGGTACATCATTCTGGTCTATTGCTTTTCGGAAGCTGCAGATGCCTCTGCAGCGGCTGCAGCAGCTTCAGCATCTGTGGCGTCTCTGAGAGCTTTTAAGGCGTTTTTCAAGAATGGGAAAACATCGATCTTGTCGAGCTTGACGCTAGCACCAGAAGCTCTCAATTCTTTCACTTCCTCGACGGCCTCTACAGCATCTCGTATCAAGAAAGGCAATTCCTCCATGACGCCATTCAATGGTAGTTCGAGTGCATCCGGGTTCTCCTTCAAGTGACGCTGAAGCTTCAAGTCTGCTACATAAGAAAGACCCTCGACAAACTTGACGTTGATATCCTCAGCGAGGTTTTGTTCGAGAACGACAGGCTCAATTCCAAACAAAGCATATTGCAAACGCACAAGCTTATCATTGAACAGGCCAATCTGCGATTCATCTGCATCCAAGTACTTTTCCCTGAATTCCTGTAGGTACTGTTGTTGTTCGTCGACGAGGAGCTGTGCTCTTTCAAATGCCACCTGTCTCTCCAAAAGCGTCTGTTTGAGACGCTTCTGCGTCAATACCAACTTATCATCAATAACATCACATGGACGAGCAGTATTCAAGCCAAGGCTCGATCCTAAGCGCACTTCTCTTGCAAGAATGTTGCGCTCTTTAAGAGTCTTGTACCAGATCGTGTGCAAGTCTTCGAAGGACTTTTTGCGCAATTCAGCCATGGTCCAAGCACGTGATTCTTGTGGGAGGTCTTCAGCTTCACGGTAAGCAGTGTATTCACCGTTAACCACGGGGAAAAACTGCCATAAAGGATGATCTGGAGAAACGTCAAAGTTCTTGTGTGTTGGTGCGATGGGCTCTCTCAACAGGATCTTTTTTGCATCCTTAAATTTGAGAGGTTTACTTCTTGCAAGTAGCGCAGTACCCACCAGGAATTTTCTTCTGAACTCTCGGCTAATAGTGGCCATTTCGGTGCTCTTGGCTTTGTCAAGAACTCTTCTTTCAGGAAAATTTTCGGTGATACAACTTTCTGGAGCGCGATCACGTGCGCATTCAAGAAGAGAGAACCGATCCCATGACACGATTATCATCCATCTCCAAGAGCAAATTTAAGGGCAAGAACTACTTAGCCGAACATTTGAATCTTAAATTTAAAAATAAATTGTCCCTCTTTTTTTTTATCCTTTTTTGAAGGAAAAAAGGTAAACTTGTCACATTTCGAGATATATGTGTTCCTGCAGGTAATGGGACAGGCGACCGACTACTTACTCCAAGAGCCTCAATCTCCTTGTTAAACCATCTGTTTTCCATTCCAGATGTCCACCATACAACCTACTGCTCAGCAGGAAGAGCCCCTCGATCTAATTCGCTATCAACTTGATGAAGCTGTGCTTGTAAAGTTGAGGGGTGCACGAGAAATGAAGGGCAAGTTGCAAGGCTACGACTCCCATTGTAACTTGGTTTTGAGCGAAGCGGAAGAATATATCTACGGAGAGACTGCCGAGGATGTAGTGGTCAAGAAATCAGAGATGGTGTTTGTTAGAGGCGACTCTGTCATCTTGATAAGCCCTGTCGAGTAACAGCTGGTGTTTTAATGTGTCATGCGTGTATCATATAAGAATAAATTTCTCAATCTGTCATATCCAGTTTGTAGTTTAACTTCACTTTAATTAATTATTTTTTTTCTAAGCTTGATTGTCTACATTTTAGGGTCTGTTCTTTTATGTTTCCTTTATTTCTGTCTGAGTATTATCCATCTATATCCATATCTTCCAGGAGCATTGTTTGAATAATCTCGATTTTTTGCGCATTACTGATCCATCTTTCTTTGGCATCTGTTCCACGAGCTACCAACCCCTGGATTTCCTTCGTCAACGTACCGATTGCAGTCTCGTAGTCGCTGATAACGGCTCTCGGGCCTCCTAAGTCCGACGGTGAAGACCTCGTGATATCGTATTGGTACTGAGTCTCGTCCAACCGTTGATATGCTCTTCCGCCTTGTAAAAGTTCATCCAAGTACTTTGATAAATCAATTGAAGGCACAGTTTCTTGGACGGTTGTGGATTCTGGTTCAGATTCATTACTGATCTCATCCACGGTCTTTAAATTTGCCAACTTCGACTCAACATCAACGAACTGTGCTTCTAGTTCTTTTTTACCGAATACTGTTGACGCAAAGTCTAATAGTATACTATTTTCGTCGGGTTCACTACCCTTGCTAGTGAAAATATTCCCTTCAAAGCCTGGTCTTCTGCTGCGTACAGCAAGACCATTGTCGAACTTACCTGCCAACAATCTCATCTTTTCCACAACCGGTTTGTGTTCCTTTACAAGCTGTTCAATTCCTTCATCTTTTAGTTTCTTTTTCTCTGAAAGTTCTTCAAAGCGTTCGTTCAATCTCGCGGAGATTTGTCCATCCGCGGCACCTTCCAACTCCAAGTTGCTGGTTAAGGTGTCGATGTATGCCTTATAGACCAACGATGACTTGGCGGTCTCGAACTTCAACTTCTCAAGCTTGAGTGCGGTCTCAGGTGACATAGATCCCGACTCAGCGACTTCCTTTTTAATTTTTTGTGTGACTTCTAGAGCCTCCTGTCGGAGCTTAAGATACTGTCTTGCAGTATTATCATTTGTTTTCAAGTAGCTCGCGATGGCGAGGTCTATAACTTCCTGTTGGTTCATGAAAAATGTTATGCTATTATTTTTTTCTGATTCCACTCCTTTTCTCTTTTTTTTTTTTTTTTTTGTTTTTGATTCACGAGTTTGAAATCAGCCGTGTTCAGAAAAACCAACTCTCTCCAGTAGTCTCGTCCTCACTATCACATCACGTCTGGGGTTCAATTTCGCACCAGTGCATCTCACTATTCCATATTCACCGCTTAGCACCAATAGCCCAGCCCAACCCGGAAACAAAGAGATTCGAAATTTTCTCACTGGCCTGATTCTTCGAATGTGATGCTTCATTTAAGATATCGGTAATATTCTCCTGTATTTGTTTCTGTGTGGACTGGAAGGCGTTTTGTACTTCATCGCTGCGATGCAAGCCAGCCTCTTCATGCCATTTCTGGATCTCTTGGTTCACATGCCTGAACTGCCCGACAAGAAGTCTGCTGTTGTCTGTCGTAAATGCATTTGGCTTTGTATACTTAATGGCCAATGAGAGTATTTCTCTCTGCTTGAACAAAACTGCGATTTTCTCCTCTTGTATCTTTGCATCATAGTCTCCAAACCATTCCAGCAGAATAAACTTCCCCACTTGGTAGAACATGAGCCAAATGTCATTAAAGCACTCAGTATTCTTCATCTCAACATAGTGTGTGATCAATGTCTTTGTTTGTTTGTATGCGAAATCAAAGTTCCCGTCGATTAAAGCAGACTCAACACATGCAGACTGAATTTTGGGGAAACTCACAACACTCAAGTCAAAGTCAGCAAAAATTCCCAAGTCATTGACAATTTTGTGCAATCTCTCTTGTGCGAGGTATGACTTTGGATTTTGCTCGAGGACCAGCGAAATAACCGTAAATTGAGGGTATTTTTCTTCGCTAGTTGATGATTTTATCTTGTCTAATACCTGCTTGGGCGTTACTGGCTGGCCCCTAACAAGCACCAACTTGAAGTTCTTGAGGCTATGGATAGCCTTAAGCAAATGCTTGATCTTGACAACACTCTTTCTGCTTTCCTCAGACAATCCATCTTCTCTGGAAATCGTTTCAAGAACGTGTAGGCAGTCTGTGGCAAGCTTCAATTTACCGATTCGATCATCTAAGTTCGAGGAACCCTCAAATAACTCCCAGAATTTACTGTTCACCATTTGAAATTCTACTTGTGTAGACAATTTTCGTTCTTCCGGAAGACCATGCAGATATTCGATTGCTTTAGTAAAATTTTCGGTCTGAAGAAAATTACCGAAAATAAGTTGGTCAACTTCCTTAACCGTCTCGATATTTTGGGATAAGAAAGACTCAGAAAATATAGCAAGAGAACTCAAAACTTGGTCATAGTCCTGAGTATCGGCTCTGGAAAACAAGTGCATAACTTCCTTATGAAACCATTGTGACTTTGAACCGGCCTGCGACTTTAAGAAAAAGAACTTTCTGACGGTGAGTTCGTTCAATGCATGCAAAGAGCAACATGTCGAAAACACCTGAAGCACGTAACTTAGGCACTCTGGAAGAGTACCATCAATAATTAGTTTCACTGCGTTTGGTGGAGCAGAAGCGAACTCTTGCAATGAGCTGTACTCGGGAAACTCGAGTTTTTCGGTTTCAACCGTTATTTTCTGTCCGACGGTACCTAGCATCTCTGTAAGGTACTCAAGCGTGTCTCGTATTTGGTTCTGGACCTTCGACTGTGTGGAATGCGTCATATTTTCACCTCTATAGAACCCAAAGTATAGACAAGCCAAAATATAGTGGCGGATTAGGGCTTCAGAACTCGTTGTTGGGAACGTTTTTCTGTTGTGGCTATGAAAGCTCAAAACTGTCCGAAGGAGCTCATCCCAGAGCTCGAAATCAGCAATTGTGTCACAGTCAGGGTGGGTTTTGAAAATCCATGCAGATAAAGGTGCCAAATCGTCAAGGTAGTAGACTGCCAATGGAAGAATCACGTTAGAAAGATATGCGCGTGTTTGCAATTTTTGGCCCACGGATTCGGATCCTGACTCAAGAGGTGATACAAGGTACTCAAAAACCTCCTGATAACTCTTCATTGATAAGTATTCGATGGCAGTGGTGGTTCTATTTCTTGGTACGGCGTAATTCTCGTGGTAGTAGTGGTATGGAAGTATGACCCCGTGTAACCAGGCCTGAAAAGGACGGTAATCCCTCAAGGATTCAAAGGACTCGGCAAATGATGTGATATTATCATAATAGTATCCAAGCTGAAGACATTTGGCCTTTGCGAATGAAAAAAGCGTGGCATCAGGGTCTGGTGAGTTTTCGTTGATGGTGAAGGAAAGCAGGTGTGACTTTGTAGCCAAAGCAACGAGCATATCATTCGCGGTCTGGACAATTGCATCCTCGGGGTCCTCAGAGGGAATATTAAACTCCTTTTCTAGCCACAGGAGCAAATTTTCTATGTCTTCAATGAGATCACTTTCGGAAAGATCCGTGTTGCGTTCAGCATGGATAAGCGAACTGGAAAGTGCTGCGATTTCCTCTGCAGAAAGAGCGATTGGACTCGTGTACACCAAGAGAAGACTTAAGAGGTTCGCTGATGATGTGAATGAAATATTTTTGTTTTGCGAGATTGCCTTTAAGGGAGTAAATACCCGAGATGTGTGTTCTGGGTAGTTCACTATAGTACTGGAGACCAGTACCAACAACCTTGCATCTGCGAGCACAAGAGCAGAGACAGACGGCATCAGTTTTTAGATGTTTTAGAAGATTTGCGAGTTCTTATGGTGTTGAATTGGTCTTGGATATAGCGATCGCTATTATGTAATGTTTTGCTACTTGAAGCTTGACACTTTCACCAAGGCATGTACGGAGTCTGTGGAGTCTGGCAGAGTTGACCAGGCCACTAAAGTGCGCGAAATCCGCATGCGGGCTGTTGGCTACGAACCTGCGAGTCAAGATTGTGAGGAAGGTTATTTGGGTGGGCTCGA
Source organism: Metschnikowia vanudenii (assembly GCA_030583145.1). Taxonomy (NCBI): domain Eukaryota; kingdom Fungi; phylum Ascomycota; class Pichiomycetes; order Serinales; family Metschnikowiaceae; genus Metschnikowia; species Metschnikowia vanudenii. Next base: position 135,819 of record JAJMHT010000006.1, on the reverse strand, counting down.
CCAAAGGGTCTATTTAAACGGTTGGGAAATATTACAACTCATAAATTAGTTGGTGTCTTAAAAAGAGGGGGTATTAAACAAGAAGTCTTGGGCTTTTCGAATTGTTTCTTTTCTAACAGACTCCTTGGTTGTGCTTGTTTCCTGTTTAGCAGATCTGTAGCCAAAGAATCAGCTCAATGTGCGATACATTGCACAAGTTAAAGAACATCATGTCAAAACAATGACATAATGTGATAAGAATCTTAATTAAGCCAAGTAAACAGGCGGATAAGTGGCAGGTAAATTTAAAGAATTTGAGGATTTGAAATTTGAGGATTTCTACAGTAATCCATTTCAAATTTTACAATCTACTGTGGCCCTGCATGTTATTGAAGACAAGGTTCGTCAACATACACACTAACGTGTTTCCCATGTAGTTGAAAGGTATGGAGCTCTAATTCCAGTATACGCCTACACAAGACTATATACCCCGAAAAAAATTCAAACTATAGGCAAAGAAAGTAAAATATATCAAACAGTTAAAATTTTTTGTATTCCATTGCGTCGGCAAATTTATTGATTGAATTGAATGCTTTTTGTCATTACTTTTTCTGTTTCAATAATCGTTTTGTCAGTCTCACTAATATTAAAACATAAAACGAGAGCAGATCCGAACATAAATGAAACATCAAATTTTCAGATGTAAAATCCAAAAAAAGGTTAACTCTTATTTTTTACTCACTATAATTTCTTCAAGTCGGAAATTTCACACACCCCTCAAATGAATTAAATGGATGCCTTTTTTAATACTGGAAACTTCTTTCTTTCCTGAACCCCAATCTCGTCACTCTTGGCATGAGTCGGACACACCAAACGCGCTCATCAGTCCATCTCCGCAGGCTCGCAGCCTTTTAAGTGTGTACTCACTCGTAAAACGCATTGATTTTGGATTTTAAGCATACCTTGCGAGTTACGCTCATTCTATGATTTCCAAAAAAATCCTCGGGTGTTTAAAATCAGCATCTAAGCCCCGCAGATCTTTCCACCGCACACTCAACCCTACCATGTTTCCTTGCGACAATGGTACTGCTCAACCAAAGACCCAATTTCTGCTCTTGGAAACATCACCTGAAACACTAAATATAATACAACTGCTCGATTTTTCGTCGTTTGGGGATACAGACAAATCGGATATTTCAGACCACCCAGACCGGAAAGTCGTCGATATTGCGTCGGAAAGTGATGATCCTTTTGATTCTGACGATTTGGAGGATCTTTTAAAGATCGTACCACAATCTACTTGTCCCACCAAAATTGGCTTTCCTGTCGCACTTTCCACACAAAATGCATCAGGATTTGTTCCTCAAATTCAATTTGGACAACTGAATCAAAACTCCCAGCTATCCGCCCTTCCGTATGCATTTCTGCAGGCCCAGAAATCGCCTCAAGAGATGAGGATAAAGAGGGAAGGTTCTACAAATGAAGTTGCGATCAACACACCACCAGAATTGCGACCAGGGGAAAGTTCTCCAGAATCGTATTTCTCGTGTAAGTCAGAACCCGATAGTGGTCCTCTTCCATTGTCGACTCCGCTCGCTCTAAACACAAAAGCAGCGCAAGTTAGCGTGAAAGCGGAGTCTCACACCGAAAATGTCACATCAGACGCGTCTCCCAACCTTACGAGGTCATCTGTTCGCTTTTCTTCTCCAGAAGGCCTACTAAGCTCAGCTTCTAAAAGACATTGTCTCATCTCGCCTGAAAGATATCAGTCGTATGAGTCCCAGATGCAATATCGACAGTTTTCTACTAGTTCTAACAACCACGCAGAAGCTAAAACCACCGAGTGGGAACACAACAGGAACCCTACGATCCAGCTAGCTACTCAACAAGTAAATCTCAATCTCCCTAAGAATGAGAGTGTCGACTTTTATATCGACGAGCATGCGAGTTCCCAGCCTGAGCCGGAAAAGGTGGTCAAGGCGTTCCGCCTATCTAAGGAGCAGAACCACGTATTAGAATTGGCTAAAGAGGGAAAGTCCATCTTTTTTACGGGATCTGCAGGAACAGGAAAATCTATTCTTCTAAAGTCCATGATCAAGGCACTAAAAGAAATCAACGGCACTGGTACAGTAGCCGTCACCGCTTCAACAGGTTTGGCTGCCTGTAATATTGGAGGAATAACTTTGCACAGTTTTGCTGGAATTGGTTTAGGCAAAGGTGAACTCTCCAGCTTAGTAAAAACAGTAAGGAAAAACCGGAAAGTTGTCAACCGATGGAAAGAAACCAAGGTGCTCATTATCGATGAAATCTCAATGATAGATGGTAAGTTGTTTTACCATTTAGACCATATAGCACAAAGGATCCGTCGCCTGTCTCGCCCTTTTGGTGGTATTCAATTAATTGTTTGTGGCGACTTTTATCAATTACCGCCTGTAAGTAAAATTGACATCCAGGCAGATGGCACTAATGTGAAGAATGAGGCCACTTTTGCTTTCGAATCCAAATCATGGAATGAAGCTTTGGACTACAGCATTGTATTAAAAGAAGTCTTTCGTCAAAAAGGTGACCAAGATTTCATTGATATGCTAAATGATATGAGACACGGTATAGTCTCCCCCATGGCAGATGCCGAGTTTCGCAGACTTTCTAGGCCTCTCCTGTGCCCCGAAGGTATCGTGCCTACTGAACTTTATGCCACTAGATACGAGGTCGACAGGGCAAATGGTCTGAGATTGGCAAGTATCAAGGGAAACCCGAAACGTTACGCGGCTATAGATGGCGGCTCCCTACCCCCTGCAGTGCGATCTCAGTGGCTTACCAATTTCTTGGCCCCTCGGGAGTTATTCCTAAAGGTAAACGCCCAAGTCATGTGTATCAAGAACATCGACGAAACTTTGGTGAATGGATCTTTGGGAAAAATTATCAAATTCGTGGATAGGAACACTTACATGTGTCAGAAAATCCATCGAGAAAGTCCAGACTTAGATCTCCAGGAATACAGGGAGGCAGTTAAGAAGGCGATGGATCTGCGAGCAACCCCAGTCTCTGATAGTGTGTTTGACTTCTTATCGGAACACCCCTCAGAAGTAAAAGGCGAAGGAGTCAAATCTGATGGAGTCAAGTCTGAGGGAGACAAGTCCGAGGAAGTCAAGTCCGAGGAATTTAAGACCGAAGGGATCAACACAAAGGAGGTGAAGACTGAGGGAGTGAAAACAGAAGAATATGGGGCAAAAAACGAGGATGCGGCAAAGGCAGAGGACTCCCAAAGTTCCGAAGACCCGTTCCAGATGGGATCATCATTTGTATCGCTTCGGGACAAAAATATTGAAAGAAAGATGAAATTCATTGAAGAGTTGGAGAAAACTTCCCAAGGCGAGCAATATCCCTTGGTCCGTTTTCTATGCCCTGATGGTGTCACGACGAGAGATCATTTGATGGAACCCGAGAGATGGGAGATTGTTGATGATAAGACCGAAGAAGTTTTAGTCTCTCGTGTACAATTCCCTCTTATGCTTGCATGGGCTCTATCTATTCACAAATCACAAGGGCAAACCTTGCAAAAAGTCAGGGTGGACTTATCCCGTATTTTTGAGAATGGTCAAGCTTACGTGGCTTTGTCCAGAGCTGTCTCTCGTAATGGGCTCCAGGTATTGAACTTTAGAGAAGATCGCGTGAGAGCTCATCCGACCGTGGAAACGTTTTATGAGTCTTTGTCTACGTCAGACGATATCACTCATGACAATAAGGGTGGTTCTAAAAGGTATTGGTAAAATTTAGGAAATGAAATTTCTATCACTATGTTACTATAGTATTCTAAAGATTTAATAATCCAGGAGTAATTAACTCTTAGATGGAATTTCTTCTGTAGATCGGACGACCATCGAAGAGTTCATCATGATTCTTTTTACTCATGCCTGCGATTGAGGGGAACTTACCTTGTGCTTTCCATTTAGTCAAGATCTCATCCGCATAAGCTAATCCGACGTTATAAATCTCATCAAATTTCAAAAAATCAAGAGTTGCGTAGTCATCAATGGGTGGGCGGAGGTAGATAACACCCGGCGTTTTCTTAGCAAGCTCTAATGCATAGACACTCGCGACATAGGCTAATCTCAACTGAATATCCATCATATTGGGTACGTTAGGATGCTTGGAGAACGGATTGATTCGATTGAAAAGAACCCAAAATCCCGACAAAGTGTCACCATAGTTCATAGGTGTCCTATCATCAACAGAACCCACATCAACAGCAATTATGTACTTGGCACCACGGTTTTTCATTTCCAGTACTGGAAGGTTGTCAAGGTACCCACCGTCTAAGAGCATAGAGCCATTATATGCTATTGGAGGAAGAAGACCCGCCAATGACATCGATGCTCTGATAAACCTCCATGCATACCCTCTTTCGTGGATCTCCATCTTAGACAGTGTGATGTTCGTAGAGTTGCAAAAGTATTTGACCCAAAAGTCCTCAATTTCATGATACCCGAACACTTTCGATATGCCTCGATTAAACTCATATCCTGTGATATACGAAGTTACCGGGTAAGTGAGATCGAAAATGTTTCTCCATATGGAGCCAACACGGCTAGAAAATTTCTTTGACATACCATAGATAGAAACAATATTGTTTTCTTTTGCATAAAGTCCCCCAACAAAAGATCCAATAGACGTGCCACCAATTATATCAACTGGGATCCCATGCTTCTCAAGGGCAGTTACCACACCAACATGAGAAATACCACGCGAACCTCCTCCTCCAAGTACCAAGCCGACCGCCTCGTTTGAGAGTATTCTTGCCAAGCGCATGAAGTCGTTCTTGTGGGCAGCCGGTACTTCGTGATGTTTATTTACCCGATCATTGAGTTTCATCCAGGAAGCTAAAGCTCGCGATCTAACGTTTTCAAGCTGATGCTTGATGTTTGGGTTAGCCTTACTGCTAATTTTCATGGCCAATTCCAAAAGAATGTTATTCTTTTTCTTCACTCTGTCGACAACACGATCTCTTGAAATTGGCATTTCAACATGATGATGATCTTGCACCCACATACGGTTTTTTAACCAGATGCTGGTCGATCCCGGGATGACAGATTTATCCGAATGAATTAGGCACAAATCAGTTTTTGCGGTAGTTTTGAGTTTTAACAATAATCTTTCGTAGTCACCCACATTTGTTGCACATTCATCATCCTCGGCATCTGCCACAAGCAAGATACAATCACCCTGAGATATGCAAGTGGAGGTCCAATTGGACTTTAAGGGCGTATCACAAACATACACTATAGTCTCGTACTTCTCTTCGAGATAAGCAAAATACCCTGATAGCTTTAAATGAGCGAGTCTTTCGTCGAAAGCGTGTCTTCCCAAGTGAGTCAAGGTTGATGCACGATCAAGGGCAATGACATTTCTACCTATCGCACGCAAGGCATGGGTTAAATTATCAGCAAACTCTCGAACAGGAAGCCCACTAACACATGGGAGAATTGTGATAGTTTTATACTCCTTATTGAATTCAGATGCTCTTGTGATATTGGAGGTTGCAAGTGTTGCAAATGCGTCTCTATCATTACTTTCAAGAACCCTATTGGCCACTATTCGCGAAACCTGGACCATAATAGCAGGATTCTGAGAGGAGAGCATCTCAAATAAAGTTCTTGGAATTCGAGCAGTTTCGGAATCACGGACAGCAATCAATGAGTTTGTCCTTCTTGAAGCAGTCAACACTTCAACCTCACCGATGGACTGACCATGTCCGTACTCACCAAGAACTTCGTAGTTTTCGTCCTCGTTGCCGATTCGAGGAGCATTTGATTCATCGACAAGGCTTTCTGTGGATGGGGAAAATTCAGACTGAATTTTTTTGCTATTATCTCTCACAACTCGAAAGCGACCACTGAGGACTATGTGGAAACCGTTTGCTAAATCACCTTGGGTTGCTAAAACACCACCGGCCGGAATATGGCACCATTCGAGGGCAAAATCGATAGTTTTGATCATGCTTGGTAACAAGCGTTTGAGCTTTGCAGCCACGGGAAGTTGTAAGAAATAGTATTTGTCCAAGAGTCTCAGGAAATCTTTTTTGGAAATGTGGGCGACAACCACACCTTCTTCTGCCGAGCTTGTCACTGAAACTAAAGATCTAAAGCCCACTATTGTGCTCAAATAACCTGCCAATCCTCCAGGTTTGACGCTGTAGAGCTTTTTGTTGACAGAGCTAGGGACGGAGTTCCCGTTTTCAATTTTGTGACAAGTAGCAACATCCAAACGCCCATGAATGACATAGAACAAACCAGTATCGAAAGAGTTCTGTGAAACAATAGTAGCACCCGGGGCGTAGTACTTCACTTCGATGTTCTTACTAAATGCATTTTTAACAGCCGCAAAAGTTGAATCAGAACCATTCGTGAAAGACTTTTTGCCATTAAAATTTCCAATTTTCACATTATCAGCAATGTTTGTCTTTTCTGCTTTTTTAGGGGTCGGCCTAAACGTCGTGTACAAATTCCCAGATCGAGGGGAAATACCATGTAAACCAGGGCTAAGCAAAGAGCCCACTCTGGATCTTTCAGGCAAGGAATCATAGAAATACCGGTCGAAACTGATTGGTGTAGAGTTATCTGGCATTAGGGATGAGAATCCCAGTACCGATGAGTTAGCCGATGTGTGTCCACTTTGAAGACTCAGGAGCCCCAGAGTAAACTGGTCTTCCCCAATGCCAAGTAATTTGAAAAGGTTTTCAACGATGGCAGTTCTCAAAGAAGTTTCCTCAGTTTCCTCCCGCTCATCCGAAAAGAACTTTTCTCTGAGATCACCAGAAAGTTTTGGCGCATAAGAAGAGTTGAAGGAGGTCTTCTGGGAAGTGAGTCTTGCAGAAGGAACAGTGGGTGGTGTGTCTTTGTCTGGGTTGATTGAATTCGTCCGAGAGAAATCAGGGCGACGAGATAACGGTACCGCAGAGAGCAAGTCTCCGGGGTGTGAAGACTTCGATCGGGAGGCAAGAATCACATACCTTGAAGAGTTTTCACGAACTTGTTTACGGACTTTTTTGGTAGATTTGGGCATCACTTTCACCGAGGAAGATAGCTCGGTATCAGGATCCATGGATCTCTGAAGGTTCAAATTTTCAAGCACACCCTCCGAGAGATAACTAGGTAATTTGCACTCGTCACCGATCCGATTAAGCGAGATCTCGCTCTCCATGACCTCTTTTGTGAGCCCCAAATAATTGTGCACTGCACTGAGGGTTACCTTATAGAGCCTGGTGAGTACCATAGTGACAATATGAGAGGTGGCCTTGGGAAATTTGCTATATACTCGCTGGAAAGCCAGGCATGGAATAATCGCAATTGTGGCAGAAGATTCCAGACCATCCCCAATTGATTTAGGCCGGGCAATAATAGCGGGAAGCGTATCCAGGGTTTCAAACGCCATGGGTGATACTGAATCTTCAATTGGGCTCTCTGGAACTCTTGAATCTTCCGAACCCGTATTGAATGACGGGGATTGTGCCCTGAAGGACTGTGTATTAAATGGGTCTTTTCCTGGGAGCTTGAACGGGAATCCGCCAGGTGACTCTGTACCCAAAGATGAAAGCTTACGCCCAAAGGATGCAGCAGCATCAGACTTGAAAAGGTCCACTGTGCTAAGAAGTGAAGAAAGAGGCGCGCCACTTTTAACCTCATTGAGAAGATGATACCGCTGATTTGCCACAACCAAGATCTCATCTTTTTCATAATCTTCGTCCGGACGTTCAAACTCGGCTACACCGCTGGAGAGATCATCCATTTTAGTGTATACCTGCACAGTTCCTTCGACCACAATTGAGAAGCCAACGTCTTCATCCAAACAAAGGATTTCATCGCCAACTAGCTTTTGCGTGGTCATGTTTTTAGTGAGTTCATGGAATACGGGCCTTTCCAAGTACCCAAACACCTTGATGGCACTGAGAAATTCGTCAAGATAGTTCTTCGACCGGTCAGTACCCCTTTTTTTCTTAGATCCTGTCACATAGTCAATGCCTTTGTTATAGGGTGTAACAGGATTTATCTTTTTCTGTGGTGTGGTGTCAGCGGAGTATTTGCGCAAATATCTCTGTCTTACCAAGTAGTACGTCACAGACACAGTCATGAAAACTGACACCGCTATCAGCAGCAACGAAAGCGTGACCAGAAATTGCCGTTGGAGCAAGCCCATTAGCCATGAGGGCAATAACACAAGCGTATAGTTACTGACAGCCAATACTATCTTCAGAAAGAAAAGAAATATAGCGGTGAGCAACAGTAGATAGCTGAAATGACCGGCCTCATCATTAAAGGAACCATTTATGCCAAAACGTCGGGAGGCCTGGAGCGTGTCATCAAGAGGACTGGACATTTTAATTGAAACCCCAACTGAAAAGATGATCCAAGAGAATCGAGGAAATTTTGAAAAACGTCCACACTTGGTCGGTTTTTTGCGGTGGGAAGTTCAGAAGCTCCAGGCCCCAATTTAGAAATTCTCTGGGGACAATGCGACGCGCACGTGAACAGCGAGCCCGCATAGAATTTTCCCCGGATTTCGACCTTGCCAAGATCTCTGGGAGCTGTAGAGGTGAAGAATCCAAGACAAAAGGACGTTATACAACACAGTGATTTTTTTCCACGCTTGTTTCTGTTCATTTCCATTTAATAGAGACAAAGTTATCTACCTTTTCCTCTTTACTCAGTTTGGAACTGAGAGCAACACACAAAACCTTAATTTTTAAAGGGGTGCAGACACTTTTATGGTGCGATCAATAGCTAATTTAATCGGTGAAATTCCCTACACAGTATGAGCAGTGTGATGTCTTTTCTACACGAAGGTTGAGGGTTTGAACTTTTGAAAGATGTCAACGCTGAAATTTAACTTTCGGAGAGTTTTCCTCCATGATCTTGCATCAAGGAGGAACATAATAATTAGATAAATTGTGCTTTTCAATATTAGAGAACTTATGTGAAATAATTTGCCCACACTAAATCCAGCCAACAGGCAGGAACAGAAAAATGGAGTTTGGACTTAAATTCTATACCCAAACCGAAACATCGTATAAAAAAAAGCCTGAAATAATTAACAAGAAACAGAATATAGCCTTTTTTTTTTTATCAGTCTTCATATGCTGATGAGCAAGTAAAAGTCTTGAAAAAATGCCATTTTCGATTCTGCTTCCAGATCACAAGCACTCGAATCTCCGTAACACTCTCTCGATTCCGTCCATTCCTTTCTCCAAACTAGACATCTCAGGACCGTAACTGATCCGCACAAAGTTGTACCAGATGACATCCTCGAGCCGGGACAAGTTTTGAGGATTGATCAAGAAGAAAAATCCAGGCACCACAATGACTTTTTCGTGGAGACACTCGTGGAAGAACCCCAAACAGTTACTAAGCTTTCCAGGAAGATGCGAAAGGTTGAGCCAGAGGTAAAATGTAGAGTTTGGTGTGTTTTTCTCATTAAAAGTGAACCCCATGGAACTCAAGCGGCCAATAATGTAATCGCGCTTCATCTTAAAATGCATCTGGAGAGCTTTCATTTCTTGGCGAACGCTCAAAGGTTTCAAGAAGTCTACAGCAGCATATTGGAAAGGGGCGTTGGATCCACCATCCAAAAACGAGCCAGCTGAACTCAATGCGTTGACATATTCCTCTGGTCCCACGATCCAACAGATTCTCCAACCTGGAAGACGGAATGCTTTGGTGAGGCCGTTTAAGATGAGCACAGGATCCTTGTTTACGTCCTTCACATACAGGGCAGAAGAGATGGAGTCACCGTTGCACCCCTCATCATAATAGTAGTGCGAGTAGAACTCATCCATGATCAAGAGACATTTCTTTCTGCACATGTCATGGAGTCGGCTTAACTGAGACCTGGACATGCATCTTCCCGTGGGGTTTCTGGGGTTTGAGGTGAGGAAGGCGGAAACACCACGCTGTAATTCCAACGCAATTGTATTCAAGTGCATTTCGTAGTTGTCGGCCTCGTCCAAGGGAACAGGGATGGGAGAAAAGTTCTTAAACAAAGAAAGCATCTCGGCGTACGCAGTATAATCTGGTAAGAAAAATGACAAGTAACAATCACTGATAATCGAAGCGATCCGGATCAACCCAGCTCTTCCTCCAGGGACTATACATACATTTTTGTAGGTATACTTAGACGGAGAGTCCTGTCTGTAAGTTTCGTTGTAATAATTTGCCACAGCCTCACGTAACTCCTTAATACCGGCCGTGGGTGCATATTCCTTGCTCAAATCCGTGATAGGGATTGAGGTAGGTCTCTTGAATGAGCCTGGAATTGTATCACCATGCTCTGGGGCTCCTTGACCCAAGTTTGCCCATGCATCGTCCCCATTACCCTGGAAACCATACTCCCCGGCTCTCTCAGTGACCCATAACACTCCGGTAGACGATTGCTTGGTGTTCATAGCGGGCTTATGGATATCCTCGTTGAAAGCTGGACGCGGCACAGGGATTGGCGAACCTTCTCTGCCATTTTCGGATCTTGAAAGTTTTGAAAGCATCTTATTATGCTGGTCCTTCAGAATTCCACTAGTTAAACGATTCAGTGCCTCTTGGTTGATGCGAGTTCTCGACAGCGAGTCTGGATTTTGACTCGAAGAATTGTAGAGCTTATCAAGCAATGACGAGGCGCTGCGGCGAAGTGGGTCTGGTAACGTGGACTCCAACCTCTCAAACTCCGACTGGGACTCATTTTCGGAACCGTAGACTGACATTTTGTTGATGTATCCGTTTCAGGTAGTGGTTGGGAAGTTTTCAGAATCAATGGATGGTTATTCGCCGGATGTAACGAAACCGCAATACAAGAAAAGTGAAACTGAGTCAAGTACTCTTTTTACTTATGCTTTTCTTTTTTTTTTTTTTGCTATCGCCGTTTTTTCGTGCGTGGAGATGCGTCATACAATTGACGTGAAGGTTGTGAATTGCGGAGGGAGCAAAAAAAATTAATCGGCGCGGAGAGCAAAGCTCGGTCAGACCAGTAGGCTATTAGAAAAACAATTGGATAAGATATGTGGTCAAGACATTTGGTCAACAACTAAAAAGGCATAATAAACATTATATAAGTGCTTTGTGTAATAATTCTCTTTTTCCATTTGCATTTGTTTTGTAACCATTCAAAAATGAAGGGGCATTATTTGCTGTGATGGGTATATGAACGGAGTCAGAGGCAGCACGCGATTAATGGGTGCAAAAAAAAAAAAAAAAAGGACAACCAGGAAGAAAAGAAAAGAAAAGATAAGATAAGGTAAAAGGCACCGCTACATGTTGAAGAAATCCAGGAGAAAAGAATTTCCACAGCTATAGTTCTTCGTAGAAATGAATATTTACGAAACTAAGTAAAGGACCAAGGAAAAGAAAAGAAAACACAAAGCAGCATCTGTCTGAAGAGCGTCAATAATCCACCTCCACCACTTGTCATATACCGCAACAGGCCTACTCAGTTAAGTGATCAGGGCTGCTTCAAATTTATTGGACCTGTTTTTATTCTAAAGTGAATAAATCCGTCAAATATATTACCTGACTGCAAAATAGAAAAAACTAGGGGTAGATTTATATGTATTTGTGTAGGGGGTTTCTAAGTGGTCACATAATTTAACCATCTGTGGTGGGCCCACTCACGAGTAGACTCAATGCACCTCAGACTAGGTTACCCTTACACCTAAAACATTTCTTCCCGCATTCATTATCGTGTCTTACATAACTTACTACATAACTGACTTACGGGAAACAGAGTATATTCAAGTGTTTTTCTTTATGTTTTAATGATTGAAGTAATGATAAAGAAGAATGTTTTTGTCGAACCAAAAGGTTAAGAGTCATCTGAGGGTATTGCAAGCCCTTTTATGCCACATTGCACAGCTGATCCGCAAGATTCGAAGAAGAGATCCAACTTTAGAAAAAAATTTCGTTGAACACACTTATTACACCATTAATCGTTGGAGAGCCTTGTTATGTGTGAAGAAAAAGTGACTCAACGGGCAGCCACTTGGGTAAAACATGAGACACTGTTGTCTAGGGACTATTCATCATACAAAAGAAATCCGAGTCATATTTCTAGCCAAAGAAAACATGAACTTTCCAATTTGCTTTTCTTCAATGATGTTTTGAAAAAATAAAAGCCGGAAAAAAGAAGAAAAAAAGAAAAAAAAGAAAAAAAAAAAAGAGTTAGCCCAATGCAGAAATTCCTCGTGTGACATAGCAAAAGAGATTGGGAGAATAGTTTGCAACATAACACGTGTTTATGTGGGTTGCTTTTTCTACCCAGTTTACTTCATCTCCACTTCAATTATGCCACCCAAATGGATCTCTTTACTAATTATTGTTGAATGTTTTCAATTTACCCCTATTTTGAATATTTAACCAACATCGGAAAAATATTGCACTGCCATGCATTGCCAGATTCAGGAAATTGCACGTTAATTATTGCGAGATTCTAAGTTTTCCTTGCGAAACGTGGGACAGGGCAAACCCCGAGCACTAAGACATTCAGACCAAGAAAAACTTCACACACACATTCAGACCAAATAAGTAAGCCAGGTTTCAGACAAGAACTTTCTGGAAAACGGATTCTTTGATTTTTCGTTTTGATTTTTTTTTTTTTCAACGCTTTAAATTCGACAAGAGGCCTTGTTGAAGAATGATCAGGACGGAACGGCATCGGCCGGCTGCCTAATTAGGCCGTCCACGTGCCCACGCACGGGCCTTGAGCCGCACCAAAGGAGGCACCGCCTTATTAAAACCCAGCGTATTCTTGCCTGGAGATAAGCCTATCAGCGAAAATATAAAAAAGCATAGCAATCCAATAAGAAATTCCAAAAGCTGTTTTTTTTTTTTGTTTTTTGAAATCAGACAAATATCTTTTGAGAAAGCTACGCTACAGCTTTAACTCAGCCAATTATCAACCCATTCGGGAAAAGATCAAGAGACACAAAAAGAAGATATGCGGTTCCAGGCCTTTTTCGCAGCCATGCTCGTGTGCTGCTGCTGGGCCCATGTGGTCAATAATATTGATTCACTTAGGGTCCAGAACCTACCAAGGACAATTCCACTGGGCTCCATAATTGATAGTCTTATGGTTACTTTGACATCTGAGGAGACAGACTTTATCACGAAAAACTTGAACCGGTTGCAGAAGTATAACGGTACGCTGTGTCAGAAGTGCCACTATAAGATGAAGTACGCCCGGCTGCTTTTGGAAAAGTACCCCAAAAATACTCACTTGATATCTTTGTTGCTCTACGAACAATGCTTGGCTTTGAATAAGAATAAGGACTCGGTTTGTGAATTCATGGACTTTTTCATCACAACCAACACTTACAATTCGATTTTGACAGACGATGCGACGGGCCCAACTGGGGCTTTCGACTCGGCCACCTCAGTTGATTTTTACGATAATGACTTCATCCAGTTATTGAAGCATATGAACATGTCTTCCAACCTCACCTTAGACTATTACTGTTACTACAAGGGGAAATACTGTCCTCTTCCGACCACACCAGACGTTTCTCTGATCTTCAATATGGAGTCCTTATGGCCTAAAAAGAAGGCCAAACACAACAGTCAACCAAAGTACAAAACCAATGGCAAACACTTTAATGTGCTTCACGTTTCTGATTTCCACAACGAGCTCCGGTACCAGCTTGGCTCGGAGGCCAATTGCTCCCTGGGCATGTGTTGTCGTCCTGAATCATACAACACTGCCTTGACCGACAACAGCTACAATTTCACAAATGTATATAAGGGTGCAGGTGCCAAAGGCGGTATGGACCTTTCATTCTACGAAGGAGCTCATTACACTGACAACAACACCTACGTCGAAGGTGAATACCATGACTTTCCCGGTAACCGTGGCTGGAATTGGGTTTGGACACCGGCATCTACATTCGGAAACTACCAGTGTGACCCACCAGAGGTCATGTTAAACCACAGTTTGCTTCACATCAGTAACTCTTCAGCTTCGAAGAATTTTGAGTTCACGCTTTTCACTGGCGATATCGTCGATCACGATGTGATTCATTGCGACGCAAATGTCACCAAGTATGCAGAGATTCGCTCATTCAAGATGATGAAGCATTTTCTCGGTGATATACCAATTTACCCTACCTTGGGTAACCACGACACATTTCCCTATGGCCAAATGGCACCTTATCACTTGAATAACGTGACTTTTGATGAGTCAGTCTATCATTGGAATGAGGACGAAATGGTAGATCTTTGGATCAAGAACGGCTGGTTCAACAATTCAAAGACCACCAACATTAAACAACACTATGCGGGATTCGCAACGACAACTTCACGGGGACTCAAGGTGATTTCATTGAACTCTAACTGCTACTACCAGAAAAACTTGTACGCTTTTATTGATATTGAAAACCAGCCCGACTTATTTGGTCAGTGGAAGTTTTTAATCGACGAACTTGTTGATAGTGAGAGAAAGAACCAGCGTGTGTGGATTTTGGCTCATATCCCGGCAGGAGACTTTGATACCTTGCCCATCCAATCGAACATCTTTGCTAAGATCGTCGAGAGATTCTCTCCATACACTATTGCCAATATTTTCTACGGCCACACCCACAAAGATCAGTTCAAAATCTTGCACGCAAACGACCTGACTCCAATCAACATGGCATGGATTTCCCAAGCCATCACTCCATTAGGCCCGGCAAACCCTTCTTGGAGATACTATGAGGTTGAAGACGAGTCTTTCAACATCATTAATGCCTACAACTACTACTCTCCATTAAACGAGACATGGGTTAATGGGCCCAAGGAACCTAAATGGCTCTATGAATACTCTCCTAGAGCAGCATATGATCCAGAAGGTAAGTGGCCAAAGAAAGCCCCTTTGAATGCCACCTTCTGGGACAACTTTGTTCTTAAGAGACTTGCAAATCAGCTGGACGTATCATTCCACCAGAAGTATACCAACTACCTATACAGAATCAACCCATATGTGCCAAATTGTATGAATGGTACTTCGGTAACGGGAAGCTGTTATGCAGACAACTATTGTTACAACTCTGCATTTACTGTTGACCAATATGGCAAATGCTTGAAATAGATGTTAAACATCAAAAAGGCGGACCCGAGGATGAGGACATTATTAACACTTTTGAGAAATCTTCTTCAAAACTGATAGATTGGATATAGACAGAAGAATGAGTTCCAAAAAAAAAAAAGTTGTTCTTGGGGGCCTTCTTAAATAATTTAATTTATTGTTTTTATATTAGATCACTCAAAAAAGATTGTGAGGGAAAGGCAATTTCTGCTCCAAATGCACTGTCAACAAACTTAGAACGTGGACCCTTAAATGAAACCAATTAAAGAGATTGCTGAATGAAAGGGAAGCCAAAAGCCCCTGATAGATCACAAGAAGATATCTCTGTGTATGAAAAAATGTCTTCTAAGAGAATCGCCTTATTTTGTGCGCCAAAAGATGCCTAACGTCTGGAACTTACCTCAAAAAACTCTTCGCTGGAACATAGATACCTTTATCCCCGTTATGAGCCTTTTTGACCTTTTCAAAATCGGCATCAACTGACAAGTTTGAGAACTTTGTCGTTTAAATGACCAAATATTTCTCACATTTTTATCAAAATCTTTGAAATTTTGTGGAGCTACTTGCATTGTAGGTGACTTAACTCTTTATCTGTATATCAACGAGTTTGCCGGGCATTCCCATGAAGTGCACGTGGGGAGATCAGTTACCAGATTATCAGCTGCAAATTTTGTGCAAGTATTATAGCTTTTCTAACTCCTCTGACCGAACGAAGGCTTCCTAAATCTTCAATCTGACCACATGCTATCTGAAATCTTTTCCAAATTGTACTTCCTCATATTGGGATATAAAACTTATGAGCACAAGGCCTGCAGTCATATGGGTATAATAGATAACTTATCATATTACGGTTAAAATATGCCGTAAATGTCAAGAAAAGGGCATCATTAAATTTGGTTTTTCCAATACAACAAGAGACCTTTTGTATTTTCAAGTACACGACCACGAACTCTTATCAACTAAGACACTTATATAAATCCTAATGCTGGGCACTCGTCCTATTTGATTACGTCTTTTAATAAGATCCCCCTGATCTTCGTTTTTGGTTTTAAAATGGCCTCTGGATACAGAAATGTGATATGGTTGACTAACCACCCTGGTATTGTTGCTGTCTATGAACTAAAGGGCTTGTGCTTGATATTTCCGTCATTACTTAAAAAAAGTATCCTTGTTAGAGCTAAGTGATTATGAAAACAACACTTTTAGCTCATCATCTAAGTGAGCGTCGCTCCGAAGCCGTTACCAGTTAGAAGAATGGCATGAGATTGACTGTAATCTTGTGTCATCAATTGGAGGGACTGTTATTGATAACTAAGTGGAGTTACGCAGGGTTAAATTTTGCGTAAACTTTTTTTTTAAGTTATGAGGCTATGATTCTGACTTAGTGACATAAACAATCTAGATATGACACCTCTTTTAAGCACTCTGGCCATTTTTGAGTACCGAGCCTCAACCTTTTTGATTCTGGTGCTTGGATAGATAGGCTCCCGAATATATTCTTTGTCCTTTTAGGGATAAACGAATTCAGTGCCGAGGAATCCCAACTGAGGCTCGTCCTTTTCTGGCTCATCTCTGTTGATTAGCGGAGAGGAAATCCTCCATGAAATGGGTACCGTCCATGTTGCAGCAGTACCGAGTGGTTTCATAGACATCGATAACAAGGCGCACACCCAACACTTCCCACGCTAAAGTTTACCCGAACAAAGTAATAAGTATAAAGAAGTTTTCAAAGAAAATAGATTTTGAGGAAAACATAGCAAAGAGTGTTCAACTATTTTTGCATTCGCCCATTCTCTTCTTATCGGGCCATTTCTTACAAAGCTTTTCTTTTCCAGGCTACTCCAATCTCGGAGGCGCGCGGCTGACCACGCATTGCGGGCCAGAAAACACGAGGAAAAAAACGGTTCCGACTCGGAGACCCAAACGGCGTTTTGGTTCGCGGAAACTGTCTCGGGGATTTCTGGCGTTGGTCCCCGCAACAACCATACCGGTAATTCCACTTCTGTTTTCTTTTCTTTCACCAAGCCCAGAGTTTTCCAACGTCAGCCGATTCCTAATTGATACTATGGGGCTCGAAAGTGAATAGGTAAGACATAAAATTGCTTGGGATTGAAAGGAAGAATCAAATACAAAAATACAAGATCGACATTTTCCACCAAAATCACACTGTGACCAAAGCGCCCAGAAATCTTTTGCATACTTAAGCGTCCAAGCTGCCTAGGTGTGTTTTTCCCCGCCAAAACCAAAGTGCACTTTTTTCCTCGCGCCCGCACCGCGCTGCCTAGACTCCAAGAAAGGCATCACAAACTAAAAGATACCAAGGAAGCCAGTCGTAAAGAAAAACAAACTGGGAAAGAAAAGAAAGGAAGAAAGAAAAAGGAAGAAAGGAAGGATCAATATTGAGGAATACTAGAGTTTTGTGTGATCATTCTCGTAATTTCTTCTTATCACGCTCACTCACTTTTCTTGGGTTTATTTATTTCCTGGGTATTCCGCATTACAGCTCTGCTCCATCATCGCCCTGCCTGTACACTAGGACTCAATCACGAATCACGATGACTTCTTCCCCAGACTACCACTCCCGTCAAAAGGCCTCAGCATATACAGTGACATATTCCGCAACTCCTCCCGACGATTTTTCCCCAAAGTATTCAAGCACACAACCCCGGCCCATCCCTAAATCCTCGTCTTCATTTGCAGCTGTTGCAACTTCAGCATCATCGCCTGTCACTTCTTCATCACCATCCTCATCGCTTGACTCCTTTTCTGCGTATATGGGCCAAGCGAATCTGAAGAACTCCACATTTTCGGAGCCCGCACAGCTCACTCCACAGTCAACAGCACTGGGCCAGACACGTAGAAATAATACCGTCTTCCCCTCCATCGTTACAGTGCTCAACAGTAAGCTTCCAGAGAAATGGGCTGCCTTGGGTGAACGCGACTCACGCCAGATGTGCTTTTCTCCAACCGACCGTGGTGGTCTGTACTTGCTGCCCATGCTTTCTCGGGACTCGGGAATCTCCAAATCATCGAACGCCTCAGCAACGGCATCCTCCGTGACCGAAAACTTCACCTTAGTGGACCCACTGGTCAACGTAACCTCCTCCGAAAACTTCTCGCCGCTTCTTCTGCTTCCTATCGAGATCTTATACCAAATCATCGAAACTGTATATTACGACGACTCCACAAATTCTATCTCGGCCAATTTGGAAAGGTTCCTGAAGACAATCCCAGTGTTGCTGAAACCATTTAATCAATTGGCCATCCGATTCCTTTATAAGTACGCCATCTTCAACAGGCCCAATTCTTTCGAGCGCTTTCTTCTGAATATAATAAATCAGCCAGACATAGGTCACTATGTGGAGTTCATGGATTTCCAAACTTTTACGTCGATTGGGCTCGGAAGAACCGGAAGAATGAACCAAGAGATCCAAATGGTTACCTCCAGTACAATCCAGCTCGCCCTCAGTATGTGCCCCAACCTCATCGAGTTCCAGGCCTCTGAAAATATCCAGGACGATATGGATGCAACAGTTTTACTGATGCTTTTCAACCACATGCCCAAGATTCAAGCATTAGATTTCTGCGGAGCATCGCTGAAACAATTTGCCTTGGCTTTTGATGAACTTATTATTGACTGTGATTCACCCGGTGATAGCATGTCTGATGCCTCGCTGGCACATTCGGCCACTCCTTCTGCGCTCAAACACTTATTTAAAATCTCTTTCCACGATTGTTCGAACCTTCCCTTACGTGTGTTTGAGAAATTGCTTCCACACTTTGGTCATTTGCGTCGGCTCGACTTGACCCACACATCCATTACATCTTCGGCTCTCTTGGCAAGCCTACCTCATAGCTGTAGATTGACACACTTATCTTTGGCGAGGTGTTCGAAACTCACAACGAAAGACTTGATCCAGTTCCTCACTAAACATCCCGCTGTTGCAAATGAATCTTTGCAGTGGCTCAATATGCAAATTGACTCCAATGTGGTTAGTCCATTAACTGACCAGTACCTAGTTTTCACATTAAACAACATCAATGCTCCCGATTTACGGTACCTTAACTTAGGTGGACTTCCTGTCAACAAACAGGCTTTGCAAATCATCAAGAATAAGTTTCCTAAGTTGGAGAGCTTGGCGATTTCCCATGCTAATGTCGAATACCTGGACTTGCTCCACCTTTTGGAAGAGAATGACTCACTCAAGTTCCTTGATCTCACTAGCTGCAAAGGTATGGATAGGAGAGCATTATTGTCGTTTCTCAAACGAAGCTTTGAGTCTGGACTTGAAGCCATAGAATTTGACTATAAGACGCTTTATGACTTGACTGGGGGAGAACATACTACTGTTCAACCATTACAAACAGATTTCTCCATTAATAGCACGACACACTTGCCCATGGTGTGGAAATTTTATGACAATGAAGGAAGAAGGGCATGGATATACAAAATCAGCTCTTCTGATCCCTCTTACGACTCTTTGATCTCTGGAAGATCGGGAGGTAGTAACCAGTCGTCTAATATGATATACTACGATTTGGAGACTGGAGCAAAGATTGAAACTAAATTGACTAAGCCAAAGTTCCTTATCTATGCTTCGCGAAAGATCAATTGTTCAATTGGATACTATAATCTCAACAATACCAAGAAAAAGAAATACTTTTCTGGAGAAATTTTTGAACTGGTATGGCCTGTTGAATTCAGTCAAAGGGGCATTTACAACTACTACTCGCTTAATGTCAAATAAGGAATCGGTGCTGGGAAATTCACGAATTATCTAAGAGTGACAAAGTCTCCATACTGAGAAAGTTCAACCTTTCATAAAAAGGTATCTGAGCACACCATTTTCAGAGCGCTGGACAAATCTAACTTGGTCGTGCACTCTGGATTAACGTTTCTCTAGTGAAGTTATTGATTTACCCTTCAAATAGTACCCAGTTTGATGGTCATATCCCAAAATGGTGTCCGACAACCCTAGGCATTCTTATTTAACCAACCCGAAGTGACACCCTTGAAGTACTTTCCTACCGAAACTAAGCATATCTTAAAACTCCACAAAACGGAAGTCTTGACTTATTTAGTATTGGGCAATGCGCTTATATAATTTATTATTGGTCTAGGTGTATTATTTAATGTATATAAACCTCGACTTTCCCTATTAGAGACTTTGTAAAGAGATTGTTGTTGAGGTTTCTGAGACCAATGAACATGGAAACAAATGCTTACTTCTAAATCAATAAAGAAAACTAAGACTGAGACGAGTGCCTCCGATAATATGGAATCGCTTTTGAACCGGAAATGATATAAATTCATGGCCAACATGATTAGGGCGTGCCTTCCTTTCCCGACGGGTGAAAGCGGGGTGTGGGAAAGACGCTTTCTTGGCGGGTCCCTTGAACTCTACAAAAACTTGAATATCCTGGAAAGACAAAAATCGTATGATTTCTTTGACTGGTTTGATCGGCTAAAGTCTCGGCCAGTATTTGTCACGCGACAAAAATCTTAGAAATTTATCTAGCATCTTGCGGGAATATTCCGGGTTGTTTAGGCTCGAGATTTTTTTCTCAAGGTAGATACTATCTCAGAGATTTCACTATTTTAAGTATTGAGTGGGAGAACAAAGGGCCATGGTCTAAGTGTCCAAAATTGAAGGTGATTTTGTGTTGACCTAAAGTATTCGTCAATACTTCGGGCAAGAGCAGTGCAAACGCGTCCTGAAGGAAACCAATACTGCAATAACAACATCGCCCTACAATACAACCAAGCGGTAAATATTTGTTTTTTTTTTTTTTTTTTTTTTAATTCGTGTCTTTCATAGTAAGGTAAATTGATTGTCCAAAAAGCGGCCGGAAATATTTTCTCTTTCAATCAACAAACACCAAAGACTTCGACCTCGAATAATTTCCTGCTCAGCATCAAAAACATTGCTACGCGAGATCTTTCATGTGTATAAAATATGTTGAATCGCTAAAACATACGATTGTTTAACACAAAGAAAGAATTAACACAACATGTACTAAACAGTAAGTTCAAGAAATAATGACACCATCACAAACTCTTCATCTCTAAAGATTGAGAGCCTGAGCAAATTCACATTTGAAGCCGAAAGAGCAAATAATAAAAACGACGAATCAAAACCGTGTCATAATATTCAAACTTGCAAAGGGTACACCAGAGTCTAAAAGAGGAAACCCTTAAGCCTCAAATTTCGTACAAATTTGCACCTAAAGTGCTCTTTCAAATTAATTCGCCGTAAATTCTACTTACCTTTGCCGGAGAAGGACTTTACTTTAAACTTACGAAGTCTGATTCGCCTGGTTTAACTGGGCCTTAAAGCTTATAAATAGGCAATTTTCCTAAACTTAAACCCCTTTTTTTTTCTGGTATTCACTTTCCTATTTCTAATACGAACTTCACTCATTAATGTTCTTTGGAATTCTTGTTTTAGTCTCCATACTCCTGGCGGTGCTAGCACTGGACTCTAACTATGATGATCCTAATTTTGAGGCTATCACTCTCACGATCGACTCCAATGTTCCAAATACAGTTCCATCCTTCTCAACTAATAGTTCTTCAGAACGTCGTTATTTGCTTGGTAGATTGCAATCTTTGGAAAAGTACATGAATAATACTCTTGAAATCTCCTTGTTGAGTAACATCCTGCTGGGAGCAGCCGAGCTGTTGGTTGACAATATCCGGCAAGAGATTGACTCGTGCTACTTCGATATTTTTCTTCTGTTATCCCTTTCAAAGCCCGAAGCTGAAAGTCTTATTAGTTTCTGCGATTATCTTTTAGACAACTTGACTGACTACTGGAAAACAGTTGATCCTGGAAGATTCATTCCTGTTGAAAACAGGGAAAAGCCCGACTACCGCTGTCTCAAGGAGGAATTTCAAAAAGAGAAAGATTCAGTGGTGAAAAGTCTTTTTGATATAACTCGATACCTTGGGCTGGCGGACCAGACTGGAAAACAGATCTATAAAAGGCTAATCGAGACACAGAAAGATATTCAAGACACCAGACATTTTGATGACCCGGACTTTCGTGTGGCTGCAACCTTGCACAACTTCTTGAAAGATGTGTCCCGAATTTTTTTGGACTATAACAATCTATTCCGGCTTCCTGATGGGGTTATGTTGCTAATCAAGAAACAATTTCAGCGTAAGTTAAAAGAGGTGAAATCAGTGTATGAGAAGGCCCGTCCAGAAGATTTGAGCTCAAAAGCACTTTCTGATGCGAATGCTGATGCATGTCTTATTTTCCGCTTGTTGCCCCTTTTCAGAGATCCCATTGGTGTGGTATCCAACGAAATCGATACTCTTTTATGGGATATTCGCAAGGAGCTTGTGCGTCTTCAAATGCCTTGTGGAGAACTTGAGTTATGTTTCATTAAACGCATGCGCATCAGGTTTGAGAAAGTATGGTATTCGATAGATTGGGTCCACCAATACGTAAATTTCATTCACGTTCAAAATGGTGGTCGCTTCCGAACACCGGAAGCGCCAGACTTTTCTGTTGCGGGTTACCTCTTCTGTTTTGCAGATTGGGCCGATTTGGTCTTATCTTGGAAAATCGATTCGCTTGAAGCCCGTCTAATGTTATTTACGATCCGTGCTCTCCAAAATGAGCTTGATTCCGCCGAGGTTTTTAGGGGGATCAAACATTGTGGTTTGGACCCCAATACGGAAATATTAGCTAAAGATCCCCTGACCACATTGACGTTGGATTTGAATTAATGAAGTTGAGAAGCGAATCTAATTTTTTCTAGCGATACAAATACCACCATTATTTGGAAATTTCCAGATATTCTTCAAGCTAACCAGCAAAAATCGAATTGTATGTGGACCACTATTGATCAAAATGAGTGTAAAATGGCAGGTTTAATGCGTAAGATATTGTGGCATTTGTATCGGTATTTAAGCAGGCCCAGTCCATCTAAATAAGAACTTCCTATTGACAAATTCTTGGCTGAAAAAAATTTTCAAACAATAAATTCACAAGCCTAGCTAGTAACGGTTGTTTTCCTTTAGACAAATTAGTAGTGATCTAATGTTAATGGAAATGATGGTAGCAAAAATCTGTAGTGAACAATTTACATGCGTACCTACTTTCGCAGACTAAGTGAGCGCTGCCATAAGCCTGTACCAACTTTTTAAGTCAGCATCACCCGATATAATTACATCACTGTATTTATTCAAAGATCCAGAAGTTCCTTCTGTCTTTCTTTATTTTCTAACACTTTGCTTCCCCTTATGTACAACGTCTTTTAATGTCTTTGATAACTTTTTTTCTTTGATGCCCACACGCCCACTTATCTATTGTCGTGGATTAGCCGATAACATACGCTCGCAAGCTACGCGTTTAATTTTTTTTCCACGGGTGCACTCACAGTCTGATGGAACAACGCTAGAAATACACACCTCTGGATCCAAAGTTGATTCCCCGAAAAGGCGATACTCTAAGATTTATATCTCTTCCCGTGGTTTATTGTTATTTATCCGTGCGCTCAACAAAATTCACAAACATCTTCTCCCCCTCCCGCGATGAATCTTAAACTGCTCCACGAAGTTGGTCCAGAGCTTCCTGAGGCTATTTTGAGGTGCCCTTTTCCAGGATGCCACGCGAGAATAATTCGCCTAGATGCTAAGCTTGCGTCTACACAAGTAAAATTGGAGAGTGCCCCGCAAATGACTGCCGATTCAGAGCTATTTTTCACCATTGCTGACGTGTGGGACTTTGACAATATCGGTGTATCGAGGCCGGCACCTGATCTCGAAAGCAAAACAGTGGCTCCTTTGGCGAAAATAGAGCGCTTGCTCATATGTAGTGAGTGTGATAAGGGGCCACTTGGATTTGCTGGTTTCGTGTCTGAAGGCGAAACTGATGTCAAGAAACTTACTTACTATTTATCTTGTGAGTCCGTTAAATTCGATGTTCCAACGTGAGGAGAGCTGGTTTATCTTTTCCTGTAAATCGGTACTATAAATCAACATTGACATTAACGCTTTCACTCACGCTTTACACCCTTCTATGGTCATTTTTGGAGAGAAAACCACTGAATCTTCATATAAATACAATTTCTGGGCCAAAATATGTCTTTGAGAACATGTAACGGCACCAGTATTGAATCAAGCTTAATATTAATCCATTTGATTAATCAAAGGGTATTTTTTTTTTTCAAGAAAACTCCAGAAAAAGATTGAAATTCAGAGTAATCTACTCATTTAACCAATGAAAAAAAGCGTCGGTTACGGCCAGACCACTCGTTCAACTTTATTTAACCTTCGTATTGCCGTACTGAGTAGTGTAGTGGGAGACCACATGCAAAATTACGGTGTTGTGATTTTTTTATTACCCATAAACTGAAAATTCCCTCAATATTGTATCTAATTTTTTGGGACCGGTGTTAAATCTTTGCTAATCTCCTTCGCAATGTGTCTGGACAACGCCATGGTTGAAATCATTGGATTTGCCCCCGAAGCTGTAGGCATGACACTGGCATCGGCAACATAAATATTGTCACATTCATATAGCCGGCCTCTGATATCGCATGCACCACCGCGGGGTCCTTTACCACTCATCCTGCAAGAGCTCATTTGATGTGCGGAGCCGTAGCATATACCATAACTACTTAGTTTGAGGCCAGCACAGTGTTCGCGGAAGGCTTGGTAATCCGAATCCGTGATTTTTCGTTTGTCTTTTGGTTTACTGCTCTTGAATCTACCCGCCTTGAAGTATGGGTGGATTATCTCTATGGCTCCTTCGATGTAGACAACATCCATGGTTATCAAGATCCCTTGGGCCATATGTTCTCGGTCTAAGTCGTTGATAACATAGTCCACAACAAGTGCATCAGGCTTACATGAGTCGAGCCTAACTGTTCCGGACAGAGTATCACTTGTCAAGATGATGAAAGCTGATGTAGACTGATACCTTAAAAGATCCTTTCGTATTTGTTCGGAAGATTGCCATGGAAGAAAAGCGGCTTCTATGAATGGCGCGTGGACTAGAGTCTCGATTCTTGCACCATGTGCCTTTCCATCGAGATCTTGTGCCTCCTCGCACACAGCAGTCATGATGGAGTTATAGTGGGGGTCTGTTTTCTTTTCTTCCCAAATAGCAAACACAGATGAAATCGGATGGAGCTTAAGGTTTCTGCCGATATGCTTATTACGGAACCCTGACTTCTGGAGAAGTACTGGTGTATTCAAAGAACCTCCACTTAAAACATACTTTTTCGGGCCTTTGATGGTGAATGTAGTTCGTGTTTTCAAGTTGACGCATTCTATTCCCACAGCAAGATGCTTGTCATTGTGTAAGATCTTTTCAACTCTTACCTGATCCATGAACTCAGTGCTGTTTTTTGCTGGGTCTCGAAACCAGTTTGCCATTGAACCCTGTTTGATACCCCATTTGCAACCATTGTAGCAAAAGCCACATGAGTGGTTTTTGTGCATTCCACTATTCTGTGCTATTGGTTTTGCCTCGTAGCCCAACTTGGAACACCCATCAAGGATTACCTGGTTCGACTTTGAGTGTATAATATTGTCCGTGGACGCGCCCATTTGTCTAAAGACATAGTCCAAATCGGTATCGTAGTCTCCAGTAGTTACAAAATCAAGCCCGTGTTCCTCTTGCCATTCTTTACGAACTTTATCGGGTGTTTTCAAGCACGCAGACCAATTTACCGTAGTCCCTCCACCAAATGTAGCACCAGCCAAAATCATGGTTTGGGAATTTTCCGTGGCTACCAGTCCCTGCAGCTGAAAAAGTTCTTTATTACCCTCTACATCATTTAAAGTAGTCTCAGATGGCTTAAAATACTTCCCTTTCTCAAGCACAAGACACCTGTAGCCATCCTGAGATAGAGTATGCGCTACAACACCAGCACCGGCTCCAGAACCAATTATCACTGCATCAAACTCCAGTAAGTAGAGCTGGAAATTATCTTTTTCAGGTGCCTGTTTCATTTCATAAATGAAATCGTCCCCTACATAACTTGGATAAAGTATTTCACGTGATTCTTTGCCAGGGTAGTCCATAGCCTCTTGATGGAGCTTGGGTGCGTATATTGAGAATGCCAGTGCAGTGAGGCGGCCAAAAAGAACACAGAGCTTGTTTTTGGTCTTGAGTCGGGATCCACGCCATGAAAGAAGTAACGCCTCTTTTTCTTCGCTGTTCATTTCTGTCACTAGCTTAGTTGTACCAGTAAGAATAGGCGAGAGAATACGCAGTGAAAGAATGGACATGACAAAATAGAGCAGGCGCAAGGAACTGGAAGATTGTGAGTTAAGAGTACGCCGGAAAAAAACACGGACGTTAGGCATCTGTGAAGGTTTTGTAACTGTTTTCACATAATCTTCTAGTTTGCTCGTTGAGAACAGTTCCGATACATACGGCTGAAGAGAGTGCACCGTAGTCTCGTGAAGAAATCCATCTGCGATGGCTAGAAGAATGTCTAAGTGAGACTCGATAGCCTCCTTGGGAAATTCTTTCATCGTTTTTTGTCTTTCTACCGTTTTGAATATGAGAAGAATTTACTTCGGAAAAATTAAGGCGATACTATGTAGGAAAGTGCTTACATCATGAGTTCTCCAAGCTTTACGTCACCACGTCAACAATTTTCGATGTTATATGCCGGCAATATTTTGGAAGTTGATAACAAGATGCAGAATAGAAGGGCTACTTTTGCCGCGGTACCCTTTACGCCGGGTCGCATATCCCCAAAGAAACGGAGCAAAAGGAAAACAACAAATTACAATCTTTAAAACAAATAAAAAAAAATGATTTTCACAAAATGTGAATAATTTCAAATACTTTGGTTTTGAATAATCTTTTCACTGGCCTAAAAGACTAGATTTAAGGAAAGTTCAAGGAGACTTTTGCCTCTAGCATACTTTTAGTGCACACGATAGGCTTTCAAAGGCGCTTTTACCGCTAATCACGTGACTGCGATTAGTTTACTTTCGGCTGCGAAAAAAAAAAATTCGATGATTTTGGTTAATCTCTCTATATTTTCTTCTGGAAACAGCTTCATCTTGGACCGAATTCCTTTGGACACTTTTTAATGAGTCGCAAAGACGACAGGTCTGCGAAGTCTGTATTTATAATCAGGTGCCACTTTCTGAAGACCTAAATGAATATTAGTAACTTGACGTAGACCTTGCAATAAGAAGCTATAAAATTATGAAACAATTCTCTTTGGAGTATCAATCACGCAGTACCATAGTGTTGTTGCTCGTGGATTACGGAGTATATCCTTGATAACAGTCAAAAATACTCTGACACAATGCATATTCTAGAGCAAGTTTCCAAAATAGTCTGAACGTCAAACTATTGAGTATGTTTTAGGTTGGTGAAGAAAAACAGTAGATAGTAGAAGATTTAGAGAAATAAAAATGCCTTCTCATCTCCACAGCAACTTTCCACATGTCATAAGGTAAGAATACACATTCTGAAATAAAGGGATTTTGTTTTCTTTTCAGCCACACAAAAGGGAATCCAACCAAATTTAACATCTTTTTGTGATAATAGTGGAATTAAATTGGCGCGAACTGTTGTGGATTCATGTGAATGTTTTACCAAAAGTCTTCACTCCATCGGAAAGCAAGCTCGCGAATACCCAATATTATGGCCAAGACTTAATTATTTAGTTGAAAAAAATACAAACCAGGTAAATAACTAATATATCTTCTTCTGATTCATTGTGAAACTTTTTCGTGGTCATCTATATTGTAGTGCCCTTCAAACTTCTTCTTAGAATATTCACGTATCATGTAATTCCTTATCTGGAATTCTTCGGTTTTATCTCTTTTCAAGCATGGAACAACTTTTTCCAAACTGCCCATCCTTTC
The DNA here is from genome assembly GCA_030583145.1 of Metschnikowia vanudenii. NCBI lineage: Eukaryota > Fungi > Ascomycota > Pichiomycetes > Serinales > Metschnikowiaceae > Metschnikowia > Metschnikowia vanudenii. The sequence continues at coordinate 107,897 of JAJMHT010000006.1, read as the reverse complement.
TAGATAACAATAGCAATATGAAAGGTCAAGTACGACTTCTCAAAATTTATTTATGGTGTTGTAGTATACTTTTATTGTTCTTTAAGCCACAAGCGTTCAAGTGCTTCACATCATGTATACTTCATCGCTTAATTTGAGAACTTTTTTGCTTTATTTTGCATTTTTGACTCATAAAAAAACACCAAAAACAATCACTTCCCCTTATTTATTATTATGAAAGGGGTCTTCCTTTCCACTTTTGTTACTCTCTGACTCACGCAGGCTTTTATCTTCTTGGGCTTCTTCAACAAAAGCAAGTTCATAGTACAAATCGTGAAACGTGATTTTGTTTAGTTCAGAACTTATGTCTCAAGCATAGGTGTGAATTATTCCAATTTTTCCATTGAACATCCAGTGTCGCTTTTCTCGTACCAACCCTTCATTTCAAAAGATCAAAATTTCATTGGAACTATCAAAAGAATTTTTTGTGTATTTTCATAACTAATTGGGTTTCTACCGCAGACTTTTTTGGTCAACTTCAGACGCCACAGACCCTTGTAACATTTCTTCTTCGTGGTGGTGAAAAGTTCCTTCATTGTACTCAATCTCGTACTTCTCCATTGCGTATTGGTGTGCTTTCCACGGACGCACTTCGAATAAGTAGTCAACCGCCTCCAAGGGTACTCCTTTTGTTTCTGGGTACACAAACCACACAACAACAGGAAATATTGCTGAACAAGAAGCAAAAAGAAAGTAGTAGCCATAACCAATTTCTTCGAGTGCCTGGCCGGTAAAATGGCCAATCATAAAAGCCCAGAACCAGTTTGAAGAAGCGTTAACAGCCAGCGCAGCTGTTCTCACAGATTGTGGGAATATCTCGGCACAAACAACCCAGGAAGTGCCATTCCACGTGATCCCATAAAAAATTGTCCAAATGTATAACATGGCCTGAGCAGCAGTACCAGCAGGGGTAGTTTTTGTAACGCCAGCAGCAAGCTTCGCTGAAGGATTGGCGATTTTTATATATGCGCCAATATACCACATGCAAATGGTGCAAGGTATAGAGAGGTAACATAAGCAGAAGCGGCGACCAAAAGAATCAACCAAAAAAAATACCCAAAATACAGAAGCCGCACCTTTGAGAATTCCAAAAATTCCGGTGGATAGCAAACCAGCATTTGAACCCAGGACGCCCAAAGATTTGAATATTGTGGGGGAATAATAAGTGATGGCATTGATCCCAAAGCCATTTTGCATCATGAACAATGATGTAGATAACAAAAGTCTGTAGAGCATGGTCTTTTTGAAAAACAACGCCTTCAAAGGATCAAAGAAGCCTCTTCCAGTTTTTTCAAAGTTCTCATCAATGGCACGGCCGATATTTTCCATCTCGAAAACCGAATACGGGTGTTGTTCGTCAAGACCTCTCAAGTAAGCCAAATTCTTTCTTGCCTTATCGATTCTGCCCTTGGAAACAAGAAATCTTGGGGACTCGGGAATCAACAAACAAAGGCCCCAGAAGAGACCCGATGGTACCAACTGGATAGCAAATGGAATGATCCATTGTTTGCTACTCACTGGAAGTGTTTGCAATACACCATAGTTAATCCAATAGCCAATTATTCCCCCGACTTGCCAAGACACTTCCCATAGTCCCACCAACTTTCCTCTGATGGCCGCGGGAGCAATTTCGGAGACATAAATAGGAGCCAAACTCGAGCATCCACCGATACCAAAACCTGTAAGTACCCTTCCGGCATAAATACCACCAAGACCTCTGGAAGAATTGGAAATCAAAGAAATCGCTGCACCCAAAGTCAATAAAAACCCAGAAAGGAGTAGACCTATCTTTCTACCAAATATTTCGCCAATTGGATAAAAAAATAGACACCCGAAATAAGCCCCCGCCTGAAAAACGGAAACCACATTTGCTTCAATCAAAGCAGCTCCGGAAGTGGACATTTCATCTAAGCCAAACTCATGTTTGAAAGCAGTTAGAGAAACCGTTCCACCTATGAAACCTGCATCGTAGCCAATGATTACGGCAGCAGAAGCTGCTGTCAATGCCACGAGCACAATCTTTAAATTGTAGATTTCGTCGGGAATCTCAACATTACGGAAGTCTTCTTCTTCTTTCACCGAGTGGATGGACATAGATTCTCCAGCATTGGAGAGTCTGCGTTTCAATTTGCGGAAAAGCTTCATTGTGTACCCACCAGTATATCAGTATATCCAGGATTATTGGATGACTCGAGAAAGAATAAATAAAGTTTTGGGATGCGGGGAAAAGTGAAAGAAATTTTTGCCACGTGAAGAACTCTTTCCAACTTTCTTTTTGTATTTTCGTCTCTCAAGTAATCTGATGGGTAACTTTTTGCTGTATTCTTGTTTCGCTTGTTTGCAATAATTCAGCCTCAGAGTACGCTTAATGGTGGCAGCTTATAAAGATCAACAGAAAATCCAGATAGGTGTATAAAGTCTAACAACGGAAGAAATTTTTTGAGGTTTCACACTGTTTTTGGACTTTAAGCTGGGGATAATATGGATCTTTTTCTCTTAGAAAGTATTAATGTAGGCACTTCTATATGTGAAGAAGCACAGTCCAGGAGAAGACTCAGGCTATTATATAACCACAGAATGGAAAAGGAGAAAAAAAATCGGGAATACCCAAAAAGAGGAGTTTGTTCCTAGGAGGAGAGAAATTTGGCAGTACTGAACAACATCAGAGAGCAAGACATACCTACTAGTTTGTGTGTGATTAGCATCTGGGCAGAGAGGAGAAAATGGCTTTCAGGCGATTTCCCCCGCACGGGAAAGGCACAGGAAAAATGTTTAAAGCGATCTCGCGCGTGGCTGAAGAAAAAACATGGCAGCTTGAAAGAAAATCCGGGGAAATGCTCGTAATAGTGCGACAAGTGCAGCAACGGAGAATTGCTTTAATACGCCTGAAACAACGGAAGGTTGGCAAGGGCTATTGTGAGGAACACCGAACCCTTTGTTTTAGTCCTTTGTTTGGTCCTTTGTTTTTCTTTCCCTTTTTTGGCCCTTTGTTTTGATTGTTTTTGTTTCTTAGTCGTGAATCTTATACAAATATTACAAACTCTTAATACTACAAGATGATGTTTGTTGGTGGGACCTTTGCTAGCTTGAGGATTTGAGCAGATATGGAGGATACGTGCCCCGACCCAGAGTGGTAGAATCAAAATCATACACGTACCTTTTTTGTCCGTCAAACTTTTTGTTGTTGTTTTACCTATGTTTTCTTTTCTTTTCTGGTTTTTTTTTTTTTTTTTTTCACTTTTCTTATTTTAATTTTGTTTCTCCCCTGCCTTGGACTTATTTCTCTTTCGAAATTACATTCACGAGGGTCAGTCAACTCGCGCAGCTTCGAGCGCGCCACCCCAAGTGTCTTGCAGATATACCCTATTGCTATTTTGGGAAACTTAATGGTACATCATACGAACTCAAGAATTGCTGAGTAGTTCTTAGATACGAAAATTCTGCTAGAATTTAATTCTTACTGTTTGTTTTCTTCTTGCTTATCTGCGACATTGATAAGTAGATTTTATATTCTCTTAAAAGGTGTAGCTCGGACAACTGTGCCACGTATGTGTGAGAATGTCTCTAATTAGTCGTCCTGGAATAAGTGTAGGGCTTGATCATCGCCAAAGGAGATAAAGTGAGTCAGAGTATAAATCAGTTGCAGACTACTTGCCTCCTTTTTTCCTTTTCTTTTTCTTTTTCTTTTTTTTTTTTTTTTTGTTTGTGTGTGTGTTCTTCGAATGGTCTGAAGTTACTAAAGTGTTCCTCTCACCCAAGAGAAAAGGACATGAATCTCGGGATAAACTTTTAGGAAGTAAACCGGATCTGGTGAGACCTGCACCCTTGGGTTGACCAACTACCACGGGTAAATGTTTTTCCACGTAGTAACCCCACAGAACCCTCAGATTCGGTTGGACTCCAACCTAAGAAATTTCGGCCCTTCATGGACAAATTAAGGAATTAAGTTGGCAAGGGCGAAGGGCAGGGTATGTAGGTACATTAGCAGACAAGACGAGTGGGGCTCTATATTATAATGGGGAGTATATCGTCTCCTCTTAAAATTACCCCCAGCCATTAGAAACATCTTAATATACAAAAGACTTGGGTGTATTTTATTCAGGACTGTACATCCCTCCTTGGAACAATCAAAGTAGAATTAACAACCGCAACTGCAATTGCACCTGCAAGGTCTTCAAAAACAGATGGAAATTCTTTTTTTCAAATCTCCCCCGAGAAAAAATAAATCAAGTTTTAGTGCCGCATCTCTACAATTTGGTGAAATTATCTTTGGATTCTTGACATTTATCTCCTAAACACAAAAAAAAAATACTTTCCATAAGTCAAACAATTATCCCAAGAGTATCTCTAAGAAGTGAATCACGTGACTTGATTCTTGCGCCCGTGCATCCTCTGAGAGAAAGGTGCCTCGGGCCCCAGAATCTGTTACTCAGGATCAAAACGTTGAAACAAATAAACGCAAAGGCATTCCCTGATACTTCTTTCAGCTACCTGAAAAACACGTATCTTTATTCGACACCCGATTTCTTAGCTTTTCTCTAGGAACACCACATTTATGGATTTATTGACCGGCTATTCCTCAGACGATTCTTCACTCGACAACGAACAAGATCACGTGCACACCATCGCCTCGCCAGACTACGAAGACCAACCAGAAAACCAAAAGCTGCAAAAATACCTGGAAACACAGGAACGAGAAAAAGATCCCAAAGATCAGATTGAAAACAATAAAGAGGACAAACTCGAAGAAATAGAACCAGCCCCAGTACAGATCTTATCTTTCCTGCAAGAATACAGCATGAATATCAAACGTCATAATTCCGCATTCGCTTTTCTACCATGGTCTCCTTCACGAGAGATCAAAAACAAGATGCAAGCAGCTGGGGGGATTGCAGTTCAGAAATTGAAGGAAATTGTGCCTAACTTTGATCAAAGGTTCACCTGTAACTCTACTATTTCATCTAGAACCACCTACCACGGGTCGTTTGCAGTGACTAACAAAAAGTCTTTGACCAACCCTCATATCTCTCTCTTCCCAAATGCATTTTTCCCTCTGTATAAGTACCGACAGTTTTTGAACAACTTGAGGAGGGCCACCAAGAGTTTGCCGATCCCGCGTGAGTTGCTCCACTCTTCACAGGCAAGCACTTTAGACCAGCTTCTCCTGGACGGGAAAGTCTCGGGAATTAAGAAGCTTCGTTTCCAGATGGATACAAAACTCCACTTATACAAACTGACAAAGCTGGGTTCGCTCTTTGTGGGTCTTGGTTTATCCAAATTCACCGATTCCTCGTGGACGACTCTCACACCTCAATACAAGTACTTGACCCTGGTGTCACGTGCGATCGAGGAGCAGGCCAATCTCCTTGATTTTGATTTTTCGTGGCTGCAGTTCAATGTTCCTCAAAAAGGAAAGCAAGGCGATCTTTCCACGATGTACTATCATCTTAGTTTGGTAGTTTGCGAGCTTAAACCTTTGGGCAAGCGTATGAACGATGCGGAGTACACCGCAACAAAGGAGATGATTGGAGCAATTGACTTGAAGGAGCTATTGGCAGGCGTCTATTTTGAGGCGGACCATTTCATTATGAATCTTCGAGAAAGTTCTAGGGAAAATGCTGTGAAAATTCCTCTCGTCTAGATGAATCTTGGTGTCACCTGGAAGCGGCCCTAATTCGTTTTATCCACCAAGTCTTATCTTCGTTCCATCGGGACAATTGACCCAGTTCAGACCCAAAAAAAAAATGAAAATATTCATGGTCTGGTTGAAAGAAATTGCCTAAAGAGAGATTGTCGTGGATCACCATATCCAACCAAGAAACTTTTCACACATTCTCAAAAGTTTTTTTTTTTTTTTTAAGTTTCACCCATATGCTGGCATTTGTCTAGCAAAAAGATTCTTCTGCTCTATAAATTTTGCCTGGGATGTATCCTAATAAGGGAATTTTTTATCACTGGCTGCGGAAATTTTTAGCACATGTTGGGGTGAGGCTCGACCCAATGGTTCATTCAGAGACAGGTCGGCAGAAGACCCAAACAATAAACCTCTAGGCTCTTGTGAACACCAAATAAGTGTTGATTTACTAGAAGCTTTAACCTTATGAAATTACCCAATTTGGTTGCTAAAAGCATAAATAGGGCCGTTCTTAACCCCGATCTACTCCATTAATACAATGACCAACACAATACGTAATGTAGACAATTGTTTCCAGGGCTCATGGTCTGCTCTGGTGTCGCCCTTTGTCTTTATCGGAAGACCTGCATTTAAACTGGCGCACGCACTCGGCCGCAGCATTGACGATTGCCGTACTTTTTGGCTACGGTTAGTAATACATTGAGAGAGTATTAAACACTACATACATCAAAAATCATACTTTCAAACATGTTAAGAAAATCACAGAAACACACGGAGCGCCAGATGTTAGATGTTATCAACAGTAGTGCCAATGCAAATAAGTGTGGCGAGTGTGGAGCAGATTTCCCGACTTGGGCTTCTCGCAATCTCGGCATTTTGCTCTGCGGTCGTTGTGCCAATTGTCACCGCAAAGTACTTTCTGTCTCGAGTCCTCGTGGCGGGCCGATTTCGAAAGTAAAGTCATTGACTTTGGAAAAATGGTCAGAGGATGAAATCGACCGGTTGAGGCGCATTGGAAATAAAAGGGCGTCGCAACGGTGGAACCCAAAACAGGTGCCATTTCCATATGATGATGATGACGATGCACCAATGGAAGAGTTTCTCAGGGAAAAATATATCTATGGGCGTTTCCGCGCCGAGTCCATTGATTCTGGAGACTATGATGATGCCCGTCTGTCACCCGTTGGAAGATCCAGACTGACGTCGTCGTTGCGGCAATCATCCAGTAGGTCGAGAGCAGGATCCGTCCAGGTACCTCGGCTCTCGCACCGGAAACCCACCAGTTACGAGCAGAAGCAGTTTCGGGCACAGGCCAAAAAAATCGCATCACATGGATTTTCCGACCTGGATGCCGTTTTCGAGAGTCTTGCATTGAGCAACGGTGATGTAGACCTTGCATTGGATATATTGGACTACGACTCCAAAGTCAATCCTTCCATGGCTGAATTGCCGCCAAGTCTACCAAGAAGACCCCCTGCTCTGTCTGCACAAACCTCTGGTGCCACTCTGGCCCAAGTTCCGGAAACTCCGGCCACTTCTGCGGGCTCTGATTGGTGGACTGGTCAAACACAGCCTACACAGGCAACTGCCACGGCACAGACCACGGGTTATGCTATCGGACAGCCACAAATCTACCAATATACAGATCCAATCACGGGACAGGTGTCTTATGTCGATGCCAATGGACAGCAGTACCTTGATCCGAATAACCCACAGCACCAGCAGCTCCTTGTTCAACAGACCAATCCACAATACCTCTCACAGCAAGCAACTAAGCAGAATATATTGTCTCTCTATAACCAGCCAGAGCAGTATGCTACAAACGTGGCTGTTCCCTCGACACAGGCCCAGCAACAGCTGTTGCAACAGCAACAACTTCAACAGCAACAACTTCAACAGCAACAACTTCAACAGCAACAACTTCAACAGCAACAACTTCAACAGCAACAACTTCAACAGCAACAACTTCAGCAGCAATATACTTTACAGATGCAACCAACCCAACAACAATACACCGGCGCAGTCTACTCCGGAAGTCAAGTATATGGTCAGGCGGTTCCACCGCAGCAACAGTACGGGCAACCCCAGCAGTTCTGGAGATAGAGTTTCCTTTTGTTTATTGAAGTACAATTATAGCATCAAATTTTTCTCTATCGCTGCTTTTTCTTCGTTGCGCCTTTCACTAAAATTCAACTATACACCAATTGAAGTAATTCGCTTCGAAAAGTTACTTTCCCAACAGAACCGGCAATCAAATATTTCAAAAGAATAGTTTTCCCGTTAAAAGAAATTGGGAGTATATGATATGTATGGTTAGCTTGAGTCCCTGACAGTTGATTATGCACATTCGCCAATTGAGCTATTTTAGAGCCCATTAGTTTTTTGATTCCAAGTCCAACCCCTCCGATGGGATACCCTTGCGCAAGTTTTAATGAGTCCAGTAATAGATTAAGGCTTTCCTGAAATATCTGAGCGTAACTCTTGCCATCAATTCACTGGTGAAAACATGTTCTGAAATTACTGAGACGTGTGACTAGCATTAGTTCAAGGCCACCGTTATGCGCCATATTTACCGATATGTTAAAATTAGTATTCACATAGAAAAACCGGCTCGGAAATTGCTACGAAATTTAACCTTATAGCTACAAGAAAAGCTTATAACGTATCTTTCAAAATTATACACATGCATTTCCTTGTGGTGGTTGAAAGAAATCACTCGAAAACCCTCCAACCTTCATAAATGGGAGCATTACAAGTAACGGTTCAGTCGCCATCCCCGACATTTATATTGTAGGGCCAAACCTAGTAAGCTTCCGCAGTTCCCCCTAATCCAGTATCTAGGATAAAATTTTCAACAGACCCATTGGTCTGGTAGGCCAGTTATGGACCTCCGAGAATCCCCGAAGTCCCCGGAATCCAGGTGCTCGTTGATGCGTGCGTGAGGTGCCCTCGGGTGAGCCCGCCTCTGAGCTCATCGCTTGCTCAGCCCGAATTCTCATTGACCAAGAACCATATTCCCGTCAGTAAGCCAGGCATCAAAACTACTTTATTTTCTTATATAATCGAGATAATAATATTCTCAATAATAAAAAAAAAAAAATATCTAAGTTAAAATAAAATTCTGGTATATTACTGTCCAAAAATACAATGGACCCTTAAGGGTCCTCCATGCAAAGGCGCATCTCACACAAGTTACCTATTGTTCTCGAGGTAATGCACCTAATTCGCAAAATTCTCACACAAGCCCCTTTCTTCCAGTTATCTCCTATGACACACGAAAAATTGATGCAAACTGTTCTTAAACTATTACATAGCAAATTATGACAGTTTCTTCGAAAGAAGAAGAAAAAAATTGCCTTCAGCCAGATTCGAACTGACGATCTCCTCATTACTAGTGAGGTGCCTTACCAACTTGGCCATAAAGGCTGTTATAAATAGGACCATTTTTGCCACAATATGCTGAGCCACATTATTGATATTATTCAATTTTTATTTATCCATACTGGAACGCCATTTTTGACTTTTTCAATAATTAAATTATTCATGGCACTGATTTATATTATACCTCATCGTATAATGTTCAAAGAGTCCCTGAAATGTCTTTCTTATGGGAAGAAACTCCTCTAAACGTCGTTTTTACGTGTCTAAATGACAATGGAACATTATGCATACGTTACTGCATATTAGTAACTTTAAGAAGTAACACCTCAATCAGCCAAAAACTGGTTCTGATCAATTAACATCAGGAAAGGTATATAACATACTTTCCATGTAAAAAAGATAAGTAGAAGAGTACAACAGTTTACCGAAATGAAATCCATTCATTCTATAGATTTTCGAGCACAATCTGGAGCATGCTGGAATTGTATCGATTAACCTCGAGCCAACTATTGAGCAATCTATCGGATAACCTACCTGCATGCCTGCACACATTCTAGAATCTTCTAGTACGCACCAGATTATCGGCCGTTGGGAGGATTGCTCTATAAAAGAAGCGAAATGTGTTCAATTTCCAAAGATAATATTCATTAATTAACACAAAACAAAATAAAATAAAAGCATAAAAACAACTACAAAAATGGATGAAACACAATTCACAGATAACGCTTTGCAAATAATCCAGAGAGCCAGCCAATTGGCCAAGGATGGCAGCCACTCGCAAGTGCTCCCTTTACACTTCTTGGCTGCAATGGTGCCTACAGATGATGAGAATTCCACACTTTATCTTAAGACCTTGATCCAAAAAGCTCGTTACGAATGGGCTGACTTCGAGAGAATTGTCAACAGGCACTTGGTGCGCTTACCTTCACAAACCCCTGCGCCTGATGATGTGCGGTTGAGCTATGCTGCCGGCCAGGTGATTAGCAATTCCAACAAAATCAAGGCACAACAGAAGGATAACTACGTGGCTCAGGACCACATTTTGTTGGCGCTTTTGGATGATTCTTCAATCAAGGACATTTTCAAGGAGAGTCAAATTAACACAGAGACGATCAAAACACAGGCTATTGAACTCAGAGGCGGTCAGAAAATTGACTCCAGACAGGCCGACTCATCATCTTCATACGAATTTTTGAGCAAATATTGCGAAGACTTGACTGAGAAGGCAAGAGAGGGCAAGATTGATCCAGTCATCGGTAGAGAGGAAGAAATACGGCGTGTTATCCGCGTTTTGGCCAGAAGATCCAAATCAAACTCTGTCTTGATCGGAGAAGCTGGTGTCGGAAAGACGTCTATTGTTGAAGGTGTAGCACAAAGAATCATTGATGGAGATGTGCCCAGCATATTGGCCAACTCGCGGCTTTTCGCTTTGGACTTGGGTGCATTGACGGCGGGTGCCAAATACAAAGGTGAATTTGAAGAGAGAATCAAGGGTGTCTTGAACGACATCGAGAAATCTAAAGAAATGATCATTCTCTTCATCGACGAAATTCACATGCTCATGGGTGACGGTAAGTCTGATGCCGCCAACTTGTTGAAGCCTATGTTGGCAAGGGGCTCTTTGCATTGTATTGGAGCCACCACATTTGCTGAATACAGGAAATTTATTTCCAAGGATGGTGCTTTCGAAAGACGGTTCCAGAAAATCGACGTGCCAGCCACAACCATTCCAGAAACGGTGGCTATCTTGAGAGGTTTACAACCAAGATACGAAATCCACCATGGAGTGCGTATTCTCGATTCTGCTTTGGTTTCTGCGGCACAATTGGCCTCCAGATACTTGACATACAGAAGCTTGCCTGATTCTGCCGTGGACTTGATCGACGAAACTGCCGCTACTGTGGCCGTGCAACGTGACTCCAAACCTGAAGAATTGGACAGCTTGGAGAGACAATTGCACTTAATTGAGGTTGAGATCAATGCATTGGAGAGAGACAAGGATGCTGACTCGGATTCTCTTGAGCGTTTGGAGCAATCCAAGCGTAGAAAGGCCGAGTTAGAGGAACGCTTAAACCCATTGCGCGAGCAATTTCAGCAAGAGAGAATCGGCCATGATGAATTGACTGCGCTCAAGAGAAAACTCGATGAGTTAGAGGTGAAGGCACACGATGCTGAAAGAAGACGTGACAATGCTGCCGCTGCTGATTTGCGGTACTTTGCCATTCCCGACGTTATCAAGCAGATCCAGGAAGTCGAAGTTAAAGTGGCCGAGGAGGATGCTACCCACTCTATGCTCAACAATGTGGTGGGTGCAGACGCTGTGGCCGAGACTGCAGCTAGATTGACTGGTATCCCCGTGACCAAGTTGACACAAGCAGAAAACACCAAATTAATCAACATGGAGAAGGTGTTATCTTCGGAAGTTGTTGGTCAAAGCGAGGCCGTTAAGGCTGTTGCTAATGCAGTCAGATTGACACGTTCCGGTTTGGCCAACCCAGACCAACCAGCATCTTTCTTGTTCCTTGGTTTATCTGGTTCTGGTAAGACGGAGTTGGCCAAGAAGGTGGCTGGATTCCTTTTTGCAGATGAGAAGGCCATGATCCGGATTGATTGTTCTGAACTCGGAGACAAATGGTCAGCTTCGAAGTTGCTTGGTGCTGCGCCCGGCTACGTGGGGTATGAAGAAGGTGGAATCCTCACTGAGGCTGTGTTGAGAAGACCATATTCGGTTATCTTGTTTGACGAGGTTGAGAAGGCCGCTCCAGAAGTTTTGACTGTGCTTTTGCAGATCTTGGATGACGGAAGAGTCACCTCGTCTCAAGGTAAAGTCATCAACTGCTCCAACTCAATCATCATTATGACCTCGAACTTAGGAGCAGAATATATCAATGCTTCTAAGGGCACGAAGGTTACCCAGGAAACCAAAGATTTGGTTATGGAGGCCGTTAGACATCACTTCCGTCCTGAATTCCTCAACCGTATTTCTTCCATGGTTGTGTTCAACAGGTTGTCCAAGAAGGCTATTGCCAAGATTGTGCGGATCAGATTGAAGGAGATCCAAGATAGGTTCCTCCATAATGGTAAGGCGGTCACTTTGGATGTGGATGACGCAGCTTTGGAGTACTTGTGCAACAACGGTTACTCTCCAGATTTGGGTGCTCGGCCATTGAACCGTCTTATCCAACGTGAAGTTCTTAACAAATTGGCTATCTTGTTGTTGAAGGGTCAAATCAAAGATAAGGAAACTGCCCGTGTCACTTGTACTGATGCGGGCTTGGAGGTCTTGGCTAATCACGAGGCCGAAGCTGAGGATGAGGAGATGGACGACTGGCAGGCCAGTGACAGCGATGATGAGATTGTGGAGGATCTTGATTAAGTTCTTCAATAGTCCCAAGACTGAAACTGCTGTACAAAAGTCTATAATTCTAATCTAAGTAGGTTTATTATCAATTTAATTCATTAATTTAATATCAGAAGCTTCTGAATATCTTTGTAGAACTTATGTCAGAGTTCATGCGAAATGTCTCCTTAGCTGAAGAAAAGCTTAAAGACTATGATGTGGTTATAGTGTTCTACTACAATGTGGCATGGTCATATAAAATCTGGAGACTGTGTGATGACTAGAATGAGTTCTTGGTTGAACTATAAATTATTATTTTTTTGATTTAAGTGTTAGAAACTGAAACATCATCTGTGTTTATAAAATTTTATGAGTATCTTACCAAAAATAAATAAAATAAATAATGCTTCTAAAAATTCAAAAGGGAAAAATTTTCAAAATAAAGCTGATCAAAGATTCTAGAATATTTTCCTTCTCAAGAATGGATTTTTTGAATAGGAAATTTACGTGCTTAAGGTGTGGTTGTGGAAGGGTTATTAGGTTTGTGACGTTGAATGCTTCCGTTGCTCTCGCAATGGCTACAACGCCAGTGCATAACTAAATTTCTCATGCTGCCAAAATGGGCACACTTTGATTAGTAAAAACTTCTTGATCCATGAAGTTTCATAAAAAAAGTAAATTAACCAGAGAAAGAAAAAAAAAACGAAAGAGAAAAGATCAAACTAATGTGTTGGAAATGCCGACCTTTATGGTTATCTCGTTCTAATCCGTGGGTGCAAAAAAACGAAAAAAAAAAAAAACCGTCACCTCGCGAGGTTTGCTGAATCATTTGTGAATGGGAATAAAAAGAAGGACTCAAAGTGATATTCAAAGACTTCCGCGAGGATAAGAGGCTTCTTTAGAAAATGAATGAAAAAAAGAAGGAGAAAGGGCAGCATTGGTTTAATTTCGCCGTATTTTCATTTCCTTGGCCATCGGAAATTCGCTTTCATCAACAATACAACGAACTACTTCTTCCTTCGAATAATTCCTAAAGAAAATACCTAGAGAGCTGAAATTAAGAAAAAAAGGATTCATTCTCCTTCAATTGTCCTTCAAATTACAGTTGAGAGAATGGTTCTAGCCAAGAAAAGAGAGGACCTCCTCTCCATTTTTGGGTCGTGCGGGACCCAGTAAATTATAGTGCCGAGCCATGGGTTACCCAGCCACAGGGTGTCTTTGAATTCAGACTTCAAGGTAAAAGAAATATAACTCTTTTATGAATCCACTCGATAAGCACCTTTTCACGTAAGACTATACCCCAACTTTTTTTCTAAAACCTAATAATTGATGCATTTTTTTCTAGTCACGAATTCATAACCCACATCCATCACCTCACCTGGCCCATCTAGTCCCCCTGCAGTACCGAGCTCTCATCTCATTAGAACGAAAAGACAATGGCAAAAAAAAAAAAAAAAGATTCAAACCAACGATAAAAAAAACATCATACACAAAAAATGGCAAGCAGAACGCAGTTTGAAAATTCTAATGAGGTTGGTGTCTTCTCCAAGTTGACGAACTCCTACTGTCTCGTTGCCGTGGGTGGATCTGAGAACTTCTACTCGGCTTTTGAGGCCGAACTTGGAGACCTCATCCCCATTGTCCGTACCACGATTGCTGGTACCAGAATCGTCGGCAGAATGACTGCCGGTAACAGAAGAGGTCTTTTGGTTCCTACACAAACTACAGACCAGGAGCTCATGCATTTGAGAAACTCTTTGCCTGACAGTGTCAAGATCCAGAGAGTCGAGGAGAGGTTGTCTGCTTTGGGAAATGTCATTTGTTGTAACGATTACGTTGCATTGGTGCATCCGGACATCGAAAGAGAGACTGAGGAGTTGATTGCCGATGTCTTGGGTGTTGAAGTGTTTCGTCAGACTATCGCCGGTAATGTCTTGGTGGGATCTTACTGTTCGTTGTCAAACCAAGGTGGTTTGGTGCACCCACAGACGTCTATCCAAGACCAAGAGGAGTTGTCCTCTCTCTTACAGGTGCCTTTAGTGGCCGGAACAGTCAACCGTGGTTCTTCTGTTGTCGGTGCCGGAATGGTAGTCAACGACTGGGTCGCTGTTTCTGGTTTGGACACCACTGCCCCTGAATTGTCTGTTGTGGAGTCCATTTTCAAGTTGCAAGATGCTCAACCGGATGCTATTGCCGGAAACTTGAGAGATACTTTGATCGAGACGTACTCCTAAGTTCAGCCAACACCAAAGTTGGGTTTTTTTAGCATTGTATATTAGATAATGGAAGGACAGCCAAATGGAGTAAATCGTAGAGAAGCTAATATACCCGTATCGAAGTTCCACGTGAAGTTTTAAGTGTTAGTTGTTTGAGGGCTTGAAATCGTTACTCATTTTAGAAGATATACCAAAGTTTACTTTTGAGCTGCTATCATTGTACCTGTGATATAAGCTTGTATCCTGTGATTATTTTCTGTACATTCCACTTCTCCCGAAGTTGTTTAAAAGTTTAAATCGAATGATTGAGCGATCGCGATACGCCCTAAGTAATAACATGTGGATCAGCCCAAACACCTCAAAAACCACACAAAGATAAGACAATTTTTGGAAGCTGTTTGAATGGACAGTCCGAGTTACTTCTCAATGACTACATTCTTCTCTTTTCATAATTTAAATACTTTCAAGGTTCTTTTTATTGGTGTGGTTCAAAGTCTTTTCGGCCTTATGGGTCATTCTCTGTTGGTAGACTTATCTCTACGTGGTGCCCCGGAATTTCTCAAGACCTTTAGTGGAACCCGCGACCACACTCTAGGCCTGTTCTCGTCAGACCATTGGACTATCACAGAATGTGTTAAAAGCATAAATGAATGAAACAAAGCATAAAAAAAGAAGAAGAAAAAAAAAACATTGACTCTTGTTATGCTAAGTTAGTAGCTTTTCACAAGCAGTCGCTTATAAAGTCTATACCTGACTTGCCTCTCACAATTCAAGATCTGTCGTGGCCCCAAAACGTGGTTTAGGTTTTCCTGTATGCTCCGGGCCTCCTCGCCGCATAAACTGGCGTAGCCAAATTCCAATGAAATCCAGACATCCAAATACACCACAAGACATTCAGATCTTTTCTTTCGTTTGAGATAAAAACTCACTATAAAGGCAAATTTATTCTGTTTGGAAGTAAAACAGATTTGGAAACTTGCTTTCTCCTATTTAGTCATGGATTATCTTGGAATCTCCAGAGGCTCGATCCGGAGCCACGCGTATAAGAAGTTGGCGAAATTATCCGTCTCCAACCCAACACTGACCCTATCTGTGGATGGTCGGAGCTTAAATAAGGCTTTGGATCAGCAAAATAAGGCGTCTGCGCTTTCTCGTGTGGCAATTTCACTTAATGAATTCGAGATCTTGGTGGCTTTGTGTGAAGCCACAGACCATGGAATCAGTATCTCGGAACAGGCCAAGGTTTTGGCTCTGAAGTTCCATGCATACCTTCTTGACTTGCCTCAACAGCAGTTCTCCGAGGCTGTATTTGCTTCTTTGGGTGATATGCCACCATGGCTTTTCTTGGCGGAGAAATTAACCTCTGCTCTTGCGAACCTTTCCCGTCTTTTTGACGGGTTCTTGGGCCCCACGGTAATTGACACCATGACCGCATTCATCGAGCGACTTTTTGCCATAAAGAATCTAGAGATCTCTGGTTACTTGTCTTTATTTGGCTTTTTAAAAGCATCGACTGCATCGCCTGATTTGTTCACTTCCGCTCAAGACTCCTTCAAGATCTTCTACCTCTTAGATTCTTGTATTGACAACGCAGAATTTTTGGCCAACGCAGAGTCATACTCTACCTACCTCCACACTTACGCCTCACCATGCCGCTATTTTGAGAACGAGTACGTTGCTGATTTCTCTCCCATATTGTTGCTTCAGACTTTAAGTACCTTGATGGCCAGCATTGTATGCAGCGTCTTGCAGAAACCCCGCGGTGATCAAACCTTGATGGACCATGTGTTGAAATTGGCTTCTTCGAACAAATACTTCCAGAAATCCGGCAGCAATGATGACGAAAATGGTGGCTTGCATACCCTGTCTTCGGAACAAAAACATCAAGAAAATGGCTCCTATGCTCACAATGGATACGGCTACGGACCATCCGGAATCAATAGTATTGTGAGTGATATAGAAAGTCTCGAGCTTGCCTCAAGTGATTCCTCTTCTGGCATTATTTCCAGTAGCCGTTTGGAATTCATCAAGGTTTTAGCGGACGCTGCTTTAAAGAAAATGGAGTTGTTGGATCGCGGCGAGAACTTCATCGTTTACTCATCTATCCATAGATTAAAGCACGGCTACGTGACTAAAAGCCAGTTGGTACTGGTTATTGCATGTGGAACATTAGTTGATGTTGTTAGTGTTGATGTCGCCAAGAAAATCTTCCAGTCCACAATTGGTATCCAGAAAGTAATGTTGGACCCTTACCTCGGCTGTGCGATCATTCAGTTGGGATCACTTCTTGTCTTCAAAGACACCTCGGTCAGCTCTTCTCTCACCAGGGCATTTACCACCTTGATCTCGAATCTGTCCTTGTCGTCTGCCGAATGTTTGGCTGTATCGAAAAGCGTCGGAATTGCGAGCAGAATTTTATCTCAAGACACTGTAGTCACTACAATCTATGCGTTGACAAACTTACTCTTTGTTAGCCATGATGGATTGCAGTTGCTGGCTCGTTCGCGGAGGACCACGAGCTTGAGAAACAGGGGTTCCTCCGAATCTCTGGAATCTCGCAACTCGGCTAATGCTACCGCAAACCGTCTAGTTAGACACAACACTTTGCTGAACAAAAGCAGTTTTAACGGTGTGAATTTTCATCGTGATAATGGCTTCAATGAGGACGAATACACTACAGTTTGCAAAAACGCCGTCACGGCGATTAGTGAAGTCGTCGGTGCGTGCGATGACGAAAGTGTGAGTACCTTGGCCGTCGCTATCTTATCTCAGAAAATTGGTAAGTTGAACTCGAGCATGGCGTCTCCCTTGCTCCATGGTTTGGTGGCATGCGCTCCACACTTACCCGAAAGGGAATTTATTGTGTTGGTGAAAATGCTTCAAAACTTTTCTATGGATGCTTTTCATGCCCACAACAATGATCTTTTATCCATTCTCATGGAGTCCAGAACCAATCTCTCCAAATCCTTGAAGCCTGAACATCCATTGTACAAAGTCTATTTATCTGAGACTTTGCTTGCTATTATTAGTCACGGTGACGTCCAGGAGTTGGATCAGCATCGGTCTCACAGCGAAATCAGTGCCATTGGTGTGCACATTTCTCTTCATTTGAAGCCCTTAGCCCAACTTTTGCCAGATGTTCATAGAGGCGAAAAGCCCTTGATTATTGATGATAAGCATATCCTTTATTTGTTGAGAAACATTTGGTTCAATATGGTAGTTCATGGGTACTCAGTTAATTCTGATCATGCCAAGACTTATGCCTATGAGTTGCAAAGGATAGCTTATAATACGCCTCCTCTAGCTTCCGAACTCTCATGGAATAGAACTGAGACATCTCTAGAATTGAATACGGTTTTGAAGAGAGGTTCCTCGAACCATAATGTGAAGGACCACAGGCATATTGTTGGGGATATTTTCGAAATTCCAAGAACCATGTCTTACTCGAAGTTGATGTTTTTGGCCGCTGCACTTTTTGTCGAGTCCTTAAGAGTGAAATCGGGAGATTGCCACTCCATCTTAAAGTACTATTCAGATCCTTCAATGAAGACCAGCGGAATCGATAAGTACCTTGGGCCCATCGCTCTTCGTATCAACAAAAACTACATCAATCTTATTGACTGTGGGGCTGACAAGCAATTCTCTGCTAGCAACATTGCTGAACAATTGACGCACATGTTAACTCTTTGCTGCCACGGACTTACCGACTTGCAAGATGCGGCTTTCCAATGCTCTGACTTACTTGTAAACAAAGTCCCGTCATCCTTGTGTCATCATAAGAGTTTATTTGCCTTGTTTGACCTTTTGTCACTTTTGTACGATAGTGTCGTTGATTCTGAAGTGAATCAGTATAATCCTAAATTTCTCTTCACCGCAGAGAAAACCGGGATCCAACTCAAATTGCCTGATTCTTATGGCTGGAGAAACGAAACTTTCAAAAGATTGCACGAAAAGGCCAAGGTTTGGGTTAAGTTTCTCTTGTTGAGATGCAACTACGATACTAAGAGCTTGATACAGTCATATGTCTCGGAAGCAGAGATGTACCAGTCAAACAATATAATTCGGTTCGGTGTATCTTTCGCTTTGGAAATGGCTGGAACCATTGCCGCCACTGACAGGGAATTGGTGCACCTTCCACAGGTTGTAAAAGGCTCTTCCTTTAATCTTCTCCCACCAGTCATATCTCAACTTTCTTGGAAATCAAACTCGATATCTGATATTGTCGACAGAATCTCCTTCAGCTCCCCTGAGAGTAGTGATCAAGCATTTCAGGAGCTTCGCGAACGCATGCATTCTTTCAAAAGATTTATATCTAACTCGGAGCATCATGTTTCATTAAGAGAAATCACTGATTTGTTAAGTGAAGTGGCAGGGTTCATTTTGGTCCAAGATTCGAACTTAGCTGAGCTTGTGCGTCATTTGGTTGAAATTCCTTTCGCAGCTTTTGAATCTAGCTCTATGGCTGCTGCTACTGCTATTTGGGGCGCAGTCATGAAGGAAAGACCGCATTTGTCCGTTTTGGTCTTAGCAGAAATTACTAAAAATTGGGAGCAATCAATCAAGTTAAAGCAAGGTGTCTTTTCAAAAGCCTTTGATTTGATTTCACCAGAATTCAGCAAAATGGAGTACTCTCCAAGTGACTTTAAACAGGCTTCCAAAGTGGCTGCAAGCGTCAGCAAATACTTCCAACCCCATTCTGAAATTATCAAATTGTTGTCTTCTAACTTCGAGGCCACGATGAACCAAAGTGACCACCTTTTGAAGATGTTTACAAGATTCGTTAATTTAGGGTTGCATAACTTGGTTGATGGGAGCTTACATCCATTTTCGCGGTTTATCAGGTTTGAGTTGATCAAATTTGCTTTCGACATTTTGAATTACCATACTAGATTAGGATCCAGAAGCTGTGAGCGTTTGGTAGAGACAATTATTGATAGCGCTTTATCATGGTTCAAACTCAAATCTAGTTATCCCTTTGGGTCAAATCTTTTGAAGATTAAGGCAGATTTTACATTGATGAAAGAATCGGCCAACTTGTTGAGTCGTATAAGCACATACAAAAATCAGTTGTTGCTGCAAAAGAAAACTATATTGATGCTCTTTATGGATGATGAAATATCAAAGATTGATGTGTGGCTCAATCCATCACATACACTGGATACCAGAGGATGTTACAACACGACTCACTTAAGCAGTGAACATATCAAGCTGGCATACTCGATCGATCCGCAATTAGCTCTTAACTTGGCCAACAGGTATAAGATTAAAAATCACGATGAATTACTTCAAAAATTGATCTCTGAAACTCCCGTGCCTGCGATTCCATATGCTGATGCCGTTCAATATTTCATCGGTGTCAATGGTGGTACAAATATGCCTTCGCACCACTTGTTGTTTTGGGAGCCTTTGTCACCAATAGACGCAATCACGTTGTTCTTACCACCTTTTGGGAAAAATTCCTACACTTTGCAATACACAATGAGGTCATTGGAACACCATGATGTCAACTTGACATTCTTCTATGTTCCACAGATTGTTCAATCTCTTAGATATGACTTAAAGGGGTATGTCAAAAGATTCATTCTTGAGACTGCTTTAGTTTCTAGACTCTTCGCTCACCAAATTGTGTGGAACATGATGGCGAACAGTTATAAAGACGAAGATGCCACAATTCCTGACTCGTTGAAACCGTCGTTAGACGAGATTCAGAAATTAATGTTGGCAAGCTTTAGCAGAGAAGACTTGTCCTTCTATGAAAAAGAGTTTGGTTTCTTTGAGGAGGTGACATCTATTTCAGGAAAATTAAAGCCGTATATCAAGAAATCCAAGGCCGAAAAAAAGATTAAGATCGATGAAGAAATGAGCAAGATTCGGGTTCAGCCCGGTGTTTATTTGCCAAGTAACCCAGATGGAGTCTTGGTCGATATCAATCGGAAGTCCGGTAAACCATTGCAGTCGCATGCCAAAGCTCCTTTCATTGCAACTTTTAAAATCAAGAAAGATATCGAGGAGGTCGACGACTATGGAAGGATACAGATAACTCAGAAGGAAAAGTGGCAAAGTGCAATCTTCAAGGTGGGAGATGATTGTCGTCAAGACGTATTGGCCTTGCAGTTGATATCAGTATTCAGAACAATATGGTTGAACGCAGGACTTGATCTTTATGTCTTTCCTTACAGAGTCACTGCCACTGCTCCAGGGTGCGGAGTCATTGATGTCTTACCAAACTCTACTAGTAGAGATATGCTTGGTCGAGAAGCAGTGAATGGGTTGTACGAGTATTATACTACTAAATTCGGACCAGAAACATCTATTGAGTTTCAACAAGCTAGAAATAACTTGGTGCGCTCGTTAGCAGCTTACTCCATCATTTCTTACCTTTTGCAATTCAAAGACCGTCATAATGGTAACATTATGTACGATGATCGTGGTCACATCTTGCATATCGACTTCGGGTTCTGTTTCGATATTGTCCCGGGTGGTGTGAAATTTGAGGTGGCCCCATTCAAGTTGACTAAAGAAATGGTCATGGTATTGGGTGGCTCAGATAGTACACAAGCTTACCAGTGGTTTGAGGACTTATGCATAAAGGGATTTTTGGCTTGCAGACCTTACATGGAGACGATTGTTAGATGTGTCACCCCAATGTTGGAGAGTGGGTTGCCCTGTTTCAAGGATACTACGATTAAGAAGTTGAGAAAAAGATTTGTGCCAGGCAAGGGAGAACGCGAGGCAGCACAGCATTTCAAGACCTTGATCAAGAAGTCGTATGAGAGTTTCTATACTACTGGCTACGATGAGTTCCAGAGACTCACAAACGGAATCCCCTATTAGAGGCTCCGGTGGAGTATTTCTTCCAAGGGAGTTCGAGAGTATAATAGAGAATGGAGTTACGGCTGTTGTTTCTAAGCCTGGCGAGGTAATGCGAAACATGCTCAGGTATTGTTTCATGCTGAAATTCATGCATAGTAGTAAGAAAAGTTACATGAGTAAATATAGAAACAGTGTCAGGATCTCTTAAACCACAAGCGACTTCGAATTGCGTAACAAAAACTTGAAAATAGAAGATTAACTGAATTCCAGCTCACTTCAATAAAAAAGGAATGGAACGGCAAGAATAAATGAAAAAAAAAAAAAAAAAAAAAAAAAAAAAAAGAAAAGATCAGAAATCAAACAAAAGACTGTGTGTGGGTAACTGAGAAGCGACAAAAATAGCCTAGTCTCGCTCAGCCCCAATTGCCCCACGAATTACCACACCTGAAATAGATGCCCGCGTACGCGTCGCGTGCAGGCTGCAAGGCGTGTGCCTTCGCAGTTCTGGTCCCGGTACAGCCTGGCTCGGGCGTGGGGATCTATGTGCACGTCAACGAGAGCACTCGCCAAGAGATTGCGTTTTTCTTGATTTCTAATTTTCATTGTTTAAGATATTCAAATATTTCAAAAAGAAAGTTTTTCCAGTGGTCCTCCAGTTTCTCTTTTTTTATCCTTTTTGATCATTCTCATATTTGTTTGTTTCTTTTCTGGTTTCCCTGTGCTGCGTGTTACGTGTGTGTGTTAATTTTGGACGCATTCCGTTGAAAAGGATCACAGTTTGCTATCCATAGAAAAACCACTAGACCCTCAAAACCGTCCGATTTTCCCTTAAGGCACACGCTGATTGACATCTTTCTCCACCACAAAGAACAACCGGAAGAATTACTTTCCAAAAAAAAAAAAAAGTCAAAGAAAACCTTCAAAAATAACTCGACGGAATCGCACCAGAAATCTGATTATTTTTGGCAGAGAAGGTCACTTTCTGCAAGCAAAAAAAACTTCTATTAACGGAAACTCTTGAGTCAGTTAAAGCGGAACCAGTGAAATCCGCGAAATTCACTTTAAAGCAACCAATTCACCTGTGCATTTTTTCTTGTTGCCTCTGCAAATCCCGGCTTTCTTTATTACACCTTCAATCGCTTCCTCCATAATGTACTTCCCGCTGGTGTTCTCTCTATGGGCGATTCTCTTCTGGCTGATTTCAGTTTCTGCAACAAGCTTCCTTAAGGCATCTTCGCTATTGACATGCATGGACAACTCGCAGCTATGGGCTTCGTATTTGGACGTGGTGTACTGGCCATCTAATGACACCGTGACGTTCAATATCGAGGCGATCTCAAATATCAACAACGTTGATGTCAGTGTCAATGTCCTGTTGATCGCGTATGGCATCAACGCCATCGAACAGAGTATCGACCTATGTAGCTTGAAGGAGTACTCCGGGCTTTGTCCGTTGACTTCGGGCCACTTGGACATCAACTTCGGCTACACCGTCGCACAGTCTATCAAGAAGCAAATCCCTGGCGTCGCCTTCACGATCCCCGACTTAGACGCCAGAGTCCGACTCATATTGTATAGCACGGAGACAAAAGAGGCGTTGGCTTGTGTTGAGGCCTCGGTCACTAATGGTAAGACCGTTCAGACAAAGTATGCCGCGTGGCCGATTGCTGCCATCTCTGGTTTTGGTTTGATCACCTCCGGAGTCGTCTCTGTGATTGGCCACTCCAGCACTGCTGCCCATATCGCGTCGAACTCCATGTCGTTGTTCGTGTACTTCCAGTCATTGGCCATTACGTCAATGTTGGCCGTGGCCAAAGTCCCTCCAATCGCTGCTGCGTGGTCCCAGAACTTCCAGTGGTCAGTAGGTGTGATCAAGGTCGGCTTCGTGCAAAACATCGCCAACTGGTACCTCCAGGCAACGGGGGGCAAACCAACGGCTATCTTGACTAACTCGCAAGTCTCTGTTTCCGTGCAAAAAGTGAAGAGAGGCCTTGAATTATTTGCAGGTTCTTTGGTCAAGCCCCTCGAGAGGGGACGTCTTCAAAAGAGACTTTCGATCGCTGTTGACTCCGATACCTCGTTACAGAGCGACAACTTAGACAACAAGATGTACACCACAGATGAGAAGAATGCTCTTCTGGGTACCAAGGTCTTGATTTTGCGTGGTATTCAGAGAATCGCCTACAAAGCAAGGATCGAAATCACTGACTTGTTCATGACCTCTATGATATTTTTGATATTTTTCGGCTTTGTCATCATTGTGTTGATGACTTTTTTCAAGGCTATTGTTGAAATCTGTATCAGGTCCAGAATAATGCACGAGGGTAAATTCAATGAGTTCAGGCAACACTGGTCAAGTATCATTAAAGGTGCTTTATACAGATTACTTCTCGTGGCATTCCCGCAGATAGTGGTTTTTGGGTTCTGGGAGTTTACCACCCGCGACTCTGCTGGCGAGGTTGTTGTTGCAGCATTCTTGATCTTAATCTCTTTTGTTTTGTTGGGCTTTTCTGCTTTCAGAGTCATCGGCTTTGGAAGAAGATCCGTCAGAGAACACAAGAATCCTGCTTATCTCTTATACGGCAATAATGTCTTCTTGAACAAATTCGGGTACCTCTACGTACAGTACAGAGCTAACTGCTACTATTTCGTGGGGTTCACCTTACTCTATATTTTCTTGAAGTGCCTTTTCGTTGCCACTTTGCAAAAGCAAGGAAAAATTCAGTCGCTTATTGTTTTCGGAATTGAGCTCGTCCATTGTATCGCTATTTGTTGGATAAGACCTTTCATGGACAAGAGAACAAATGTTTTCAACATCACCATCGCTGTCGTCAACACTCTCAACGCCTTATTTTTCGCTTTCTTCTCTTATGTTTTCAGACAACCCGAAATTGTGGCATCTGTAATGGCTGTGGTTTTCTTTGTGTTGAATGCAGTCTTTGCTTTATTCTTGCTAATCTTCACGATTGTCACCTGTGTTTTGGCCTTGGTGTACAAGAATCCAGACTCTAGGTATCAACCAATGCGAGACGACAGGGTCTCATTTTTGCCGCGCGTTGGTGCTAAAAGCGGACCAAAAACTGTTAGAGACAATGAGGATATCGAATTGGCGGCTTTGGGTGCCAGTGCTATGAAGGGACATGAACATGCCAAGGATTCGGTCTTCATGGACTCTTCCGAAGACGAATCACGCGTGAAAGGAACCACTTTTAGGCCGGCCTACGACTCCGAAAACATTTCAAAGCAATCCTTAGTTGAATCTATTGATCCCCAAGAGCCAGCATCCACCATTACTGGGAACTCCGCCCATGTCTACCAAAATTTTAAATCCACATACAATGAAAGAGGAAACCAAGGCAATGGAGTATACCAGGTGTATCAAGACAGACAGCCGTATTCAGGCCACAAACAAACTCGCTACAATAACAATGTTGTAAGCCGAGACTACCTTTAGTTCGTTCGTTTTCTTAACATAGTTTTCTGCATAATATTTGAGAAGGTATAGCTCTGAATTCATTTCAAGATTGTAAGTATTCTGATGACTGTATTTAACAAATCAATGCTACACATGACAAAACTTATGTTTCCCGAACACGCTGTGGTGAAAAACATTGTACCAAGTTACAGGAACACAATCCTCGTCTCTTTTTGCAAGGCGACCCTCAACCGGAAAAGCATCATAGACGACTTGCCTGTAGTCTTTTGATCTTGGAGAAGACTCCTCTAAACTTAGCTGCAGAAAAGGGGGGACTATTTCATCATTGTCAAAGATACGGTGCTTCAGCTGATGCAAATCTGAGTCAGTTTCAGGAGCTTTGGGGTCATTAACGAAGGCGTCATTATTCTTGTATATGCTTTCATTTCCGCCTTTGACCTCAATTCCTTCATCTGCTCCTATTCCCCTTTCTTTTGACCCGATGAATTGTTCTCCCCTGTCGCTTTCCACGGTATCGGGGTCTTCTGCCAGTGGGTCTTCGGATCTGGGATCTTCCAATTGGGGAATTTCAGGTGCTTGATCTCCAGGCGGTGGGTCTTCCGGTGTTTGATCTTCTGGTATTTGATCTTCTGGTATTTGATCTTCTGGTATTTGATCTTCCGGTATTTGATCTTCTGGTATTGAAATTTCTGACTTTATGCCTTCTGATACGGGCCCTTGAACTTCTGTCTCTTTTGGATTTTCTAAATCTGGATGTAAAACTTTCAATTCTGGCTCGTTCATCTTTTGATCGTCTGAGGGGTTGGTCTTCATCTCAGAAACACCTAGCTTGTGTTCCGTGGCGTCTTGCTCTTCTTCATCCAATCTCAGAAACGAATAAACAAGTGAACTCTCATCAAAATTCTCGTCAAACAACCGCTTCTCTAAAGCAATGTTATCAGAGGAATTTGGATCTTTCTCGTAGAATTCTTCCATATCTAAGTAGGGATTTTTCAACGTAAATGAGACGTGACCTTTTGGTGCTTCTTCCGTATCTGATTCACTATCAGTTTCAGTTCCTTCATCGCTGCTAAGCTCTTTTTCAACGAATAGAGTGGTCAATGTTGAGTCAATGTTTGCTCCGAGTAAAGCAAGTCTCTTTCTCAAATCAAGGTCTAAGAGACTACCTGGATCCTCCTCTGAACCAAGAGCTGCCACTTCAGCCGTCCACAGATGGTCCCCCGCAAAAAGATAAGTCTCGAGATATTCCCGCAAAGATGTTGCGGATAAACCATAGTCTTCGATCCATTTTTGGAGTGTTTCATAGCTCATTTCTGGACCCAGAACTTGAAGCTCTTCAAACAGCTGTGACTCGGTTTCACAACAATTTTCAATAGATTCCTTGACCACAGAGTTCTTTTTAGGCCACAACAGGAATTCTTTCTTAGCTTTGTTATTTTTTTTGGATGTGTCCATGGATTTAGCCAGATTATTGGAGTTGGTCAGATTAGTAGGTTTGGCTGGTTTATTTGATCCCAGATTGTCTGTAGGAGGCTTGCAACAAACACCATTGAGTAATTCTTGGGCATCGAATCCTTGCAATAGGTTTAGTATCAGGCCATTTTGGTTGACGACAATCATTTTGAATAACTTTGTCCAGAGTTTCAGAAAAACAAGGGCAAGTGAGTAATTTTGAGAAAGAAACATTGATGCAAGTTCGCTCCCGGTCTGATTAGTTATATTTTCTAGAACTTGGATCAACTGCTTCACCTCATTGTTGGAAGCATCTAACCCATGCCCAAGGTTGAGACTTGAAATGTTAAATTCACCTTTAGGTAAGGTACGAAATTCAGTAAAGGCACCCAAAGGTATGAACAAAGATAGAGAAACTTTGATTAGTAAAGTCCAAGCAATTAATACTTGCCTTTTTCTCATTTTCTAGTGACAAGTAAAGAAACTTTGATTTTTGTGAAATGATGAAACGGGTGCAAAAAAAGTTATTGTACGCATTATTTAAAACTAGTGCGAAAACTAAAAATTAATTAATGAAGATTAAAAATATATAAATTGGACCTAGCAGTGATTCTTTAAAGACAGTAAAAACTTAAAAGTTTAAGAGCCGACTATTTCTAAAAACTTCGAAATTCTAGATCCTCTTTGGGTTCTCTGTGCCAAAAGATTATCATGGCAAAATTTGGGTCGCAGTTGTGATTGTCTCACACGTGCAAAATTGTCTTCCAATCTTGCGCGGGGAGCACATTCGAAGCTTGAGTATCTTGCCCTTTTAAAGTTTTCTTAAGAATCAGTCCAGTAATCGCTAAACTATCTGAAACCCCGGAGATAATAAGAGAAATTAAGGTGTACTTATAGATTTTTTTTTTTTTTTGCATCTTGTTTGGCTTTTTAGTATATTGACAAGGGTTTCTCGAGTGCCCTCATGTTATGTTGTGTGTGATTCACTCTGAGCCGTGTCTTTTTTTTAAGAAACTAATGTTCTGTTGAGAAAAATTATCCAGACCGACCAAATTTATGACACCAGACAAGACTATAGTTTTAATGAAGACTATACACGTAGTTTCATGGTGATTGTATGTAGGGCGAAGATTAAAGTTTGGGGAAAAATGAGAAGCGTAATTGTGATTCTCGAGTCCTTAAAGCTATTCAAAGAAGAAAATTTTGGAATCTACTGTTAAAACTCAAACTGAGGTTTGGCCGACAACTGTGCCTTATTGTTTTCTAGGATAGTCAGCGATTTCCGCAAGAATCAAAGTCAATTACGACTGCTTTGTAAATTACAAAGTTAGGGCAGATATAAAAAGTTGTCATTATTTTTGTCACATCCTAGGATTCTAGGGGACTTGGAAGTTTCACGAATACGACTTCCAAAGACCCTCTCATAAAAAAAGAAAATTGGCTTAAGTGGAAGATACACATTCTTCGGTGGATGACGCCTCGTAATGATTCAAAGTTGCCCAGCATTTTTTTTTTTTTTTAAAAGAAACATCTCATTACCGGCTGTAATTGAAAAGTGACCAGCACTTCCCAACTACAAAAAACTATAGAAGCTATAGAAAAAACCTGTAACAAGTTCACAACTTCGGATCAGGTGTATGACGCTTGGTGTAACCCAAGAATCACACTCAAGGTCTCCCATTGGGAGTGACCCCTCATGAAGACCTTAAAGCAGGAGCCTTGAGGGGAATATTTGAAGCTTTATGTGCCTTGAAATGAGGTAGGAATAGAATAGAAAAACAATGATGTTGAAATTTATGCGATCTTGAACATATTAAACTTACCAGCATTGTAACAAATTATCAGCTGAATCATTTCCTTAGAAACTTATGTCAGCCTTTTATATGCATAATCAGCGACGTAACGTAACATGCCAGAACATTGCATAACATGCAGTACATATGTAACATACAGGAGTATTTAAAATTTCAACTTCAAATCCAACACAAAATATCTCTGCAACGTGATTGGCCTTGCTAGCTCAATGGCTAGAGCGTGAGACTTTTAATCTCAAGGTTGCGGGTTCGACCCCCGCGTAGGGCTTTCTTTTTACCCTTTTTTTGCTGCAATAATGTCTTTTTTCCTATCTTAATTTTTTTTTTTTTTGATTTTCCCACTTAGTTCTATCAAATCTACCGTAAATAGCGCAAATATTTCGGGCCTGTGAAAGATCCTTCATGACTCAGTGTCCTAACTGGACATGTAATTAGGTTTTTTATTCCATATTTAGTATTTCTAGTGTTGTTAACGCTACAGTATGTGCTTAAATCTAATTTCTAGGAAATTGTGGACCCTGAAAATTAGCTTTTTTTCTTTCTCAACATAACTATATTTAGCTGCCGAACTTTACAAGCACTCTTTTCAAAGAGACGAAATTTCAGAGAATCAAAGCTGAATTACCTTTGTGGGGGCGATTTAGAGACCAGGAAGACCCCCTTTGAGCCATCTGATGATGAGCTTAAAGTATTTAAGTTCAAAATAAGTTTCTTTTATCAGAAAATGACGAGCTCCGGTAGTTACCAGTGCCGGCGACGTTGATAAAAGTTTTCTTAAAGTCATTATCTTTGAACTAGCTCTCCTTCTTTGTGAGAACTTTTTGCTTGTGGCAAACAGGATCCCTCTCTCCCAAGAGACTCGGTAAATCATACTTTTTCTATCAAAAATAACCAGCGGGCATTGCGTTTTTGAGTAAAATTAGTGATTGATATTCGGAAGGCTTCGTACTAGAGAGCTCCTATAGCAAAAGATTGAATGCCGGCAGGCCTATTGCAGTGAGAGAGCGAGAGAGAGAAAAGAGCGAGAGAGAGAAAAGAGAGAAAAGAGAGACAAGATAGACAAGAGAGAGAAGGAATTATATCCAATCTGACTGATGACCCGTTTAGGGTCTTGTTCGGACCTAAAATAAAAAATAAATTACTAGTCTGTTATTAACACTGAAGTAATTCGTTGTAATTTTTTTTTTTCGCGAATTACACGTATCACAACCAACACAGACTGTAGTCATCCAGATTGGTGGCCAGTCACAACCGTTCTACCCTCACGCGATGGCCGGGTTATGCAGGGACATAACTTCTGAGATTTCACCGGGAAAAAATGCCCGTCTATTGGCTATAGGTGGACGATGATGTATCTATAGGAAAAGCAAGCCCGGAGTACTGATTTGAGAGAAGAAGTAATTCATTTACAGAAAAGCAGAACTTGGACATGCCGCGTTACGTTAAACCGAAAAAAAAAAAAAAAAAAACGGGCGTGTGTGACATATCGTTCTCTGCCCGGTGACGCTCCCCGCAAAATGATTGTAGCAAGCAACTTCGCGTCACGGCAAGCTGGAGGACCTATGAGCGAAGGCTCAATAAATGTGTAATCAAAATAGCGGGAAAAGTTAACCAAGGCAATAATACAATCATAAGAGGAAGACCAAAGGTAGAAGGAGATTAAGTTTTTTTTTCTTGTGTTGAATGTAATATGTTTCCTAGTTTGACCGGGAATTTTAGTGACAGGTTAGCCTAATTGGAATGAATACAGAGATACGGAAGATGGGTGGAGAAGATACAGAAGATATATACAGAAGAAACAGAAGAAACAGAAGAAAGAGATACTGAATCAATCACAAGGGAGTGAATAGAAGCCATTAAAAAAAGCCCATATACCACAAGGACGTTCTTATTTAATTTTCCTCATATTATAAGATTGAGAAACTGGGCTCGCCACCAAAGGATTACCTCCACGGCTGGGCCTTAGGCCCCCACAAATCATAACACGAACCAGTGCGGCATTACTTGTGTACTGCAAACAAAAATGAGAATGGGGAGAAACAGAGCGCTTGGTTCGTTTTTCGCGCACACCCATTGGCTAGCCCCGGGGATTCTCGGGAACACGCATCCAGTAAGAGACTACAGGTAAAAATTAACCATTCAAAAAAAAAAAAAAAAAAAAAAAAGACTTGACAGAGAAAAAAAACATTCTGTGGAATAAACCCCTGAAACCCAAACCACTAAAATCAACAACCCACATATTTAAGCATGTTGTCCAGAACAATCAGAAGCAATTTGCATCGTGTGCCTAAGGCTGCCACTTGTGGAGCTAAGGCAGTGCCATCGATGATGGCTGCTAGAACATTGATTACGAAATCCATGACCCCAAGAATCGCCACTTTGCCTAAGTTGACTTTCCACAGATTTGCCTCTACCTCTGTTAAGGTCCCAGAGATGGCTGAGTCTATCTCCGAAGGTACTTTGTCTGCTTTCAACAAGGAAGTTGGCGACTATGTCAACCAAGATGAGCTTGTGGCCACGATTGAAACGGATAAGATTGATGTCGAGGTCAACGCCCCAGTCTCCGGAACTATCACCGAGCTTTTAGTCAGTGTCGAGGACACCGTTGAGGTCGGCCAAGAGATTATCAAGATTGAGGAAGGTGAGGCCCCAGCTGGCGGTGCACAGAAGGAGGAGAAGCCAAAGGAAGAATCTAAGGACGAGGCTCCAAAGAAGGAAGAGCCAAAGAAGGAAGCACCAAAGAAGGAGGAGCCAAAGAAAGAAGCCCCAAAGAAGGAGGCTCCAAAGAAGGAAGAGACCAAGAGTGAACAGCCTGCTTCTTTCACAGCCTTCTCCAGAACTGAAGAGAGAGTTAAGATGAACAGAATGCGTTTGAGAATTGCCGAGCGTCTTAAGGAATCTCAAAACACTGCTGCTTCCTTGACCACTTTCAACGAAGTTGACATGTCTAACTTGATGGATATGAGAAAGTTGTACAAGGACGAGGTTTTGGACAAGACCGGTATCAAGTTCGGTTTCATGGGCGCCTTCTCTAAGGCCGCCGCTTTGGCCTCCAAGGAGATTCCAGCTGTCAACGCTTCCATCGAGAACAACGATACCA
The DNA here is from genome assembly GCA_030583145.1 of Metschnikowia vanudenii. Taxonomy (NCBI): domain Eukaryota; kingdom Fungi; phylum Ascomycota; class Pichiomycetes; order Serinales; family Metschnikowiaceae; genus Metschnikowia; species Metschnikowia vanudenii. The sequence goes on along the minus strand of JAJMHT010000006.1, from coordinate 76,671 downwards.
TGGTTTTCAGAGACTACATGGACATTTCTATCGCCGTTGCCACTCCAAAGGGTTTGGTTACACCAGTGGTGAGAAACGCCGAATCTTTGTCGATCTTGGGTGTTGAACAAGAAATCACCAGATTGGGTAAGAAGGCCAGAGATGGTAAGTTGTCTTTGGAAGACATGGCTGGTGGTACTTTCACCATTTCTAACGGAGGTGTGTTCGGTTCCTTGTACGGTACCCCAATCATCAACTTGCCTCAAACCGCCGTTTTGGGCTTGCACGGTGTCAAGCAGAGACCTGTGACTGTCAATGGCCAAATCGTCTCGAGACCAATGATGTACCTTGCATTGACTTACGACCATAGAGTTTTGGACGGTCGTGAAGCCGTTACTTTCTTGAAGACCATCAAGGAGTTCATCGAGGACCCAAGAAAGATGTTGTTGTCCGCTTAGATGTGTTTGAAAGCCTGCATTGTTCACTAGATAGTTGGCCTGAGGTCCGCTTTGACATAGTTGACTATATAGTTGACGAGATTATTCTGAATCAGTACTGATGGCCCATGCGTAGTTTGTCAATTGATGGCACCGATCATGCGTGGTATTAATAAACGTAGACCACTTCACAGTTTTTCAAGGTTTGGTATCTTGGGTCATGTTTGGCATTGATCTGGTATTGTCTACTATGTTTCAAGTCAAGTCATCATACACCAACACTTGGTATTCACAGATTATAGAGATCCCCAACACAAAGCCCACGCAATATTTTGGAAAATCCCCGAACTAAAAAAATTCTATACCAGTTAAGAAGCTTGAGGCCATTGCACAGAATATTGGTGTATACACAGGCAAGATTAAAGGACTCGGTTGATAGCCCACCGATCCGCGGGTCTTGCTCTGGCTGATTACGTACTGCCACGCAGAGCTAAATCCTTTAGCCAAAAAAAGCCTAAAGGTCCCTGACAGATAGAAAAAAGCGGTTGACAGATTGGTAGAAAACAGAAAAAAAAAGAGTCAATTTGATTCTGGCTGGGGATACCCGAGAATGTGATGAAAATTGGGCTCGGATTAAGTGAGAATGTCCACAGCGGTTTGGCCATCGTATGTTGGTTTCCTGCCATAACGTGGTTAGTGTGTCTCATGGTTACATACGATAAGGTGCGCACCGAGACTTCCTACACTACTACACCTCAATCTACCTACATAAACCAAAGGCAATAAATACTAATGTTTATAGTTCCACAAAATTTTAGGGAATGAATTAACTCAAAGGCCCAGTGGCTTAAAGAGAGTCCTGGGGCGAAAAGGTCATATTATTAAACAATACCACTGCATTTGTTTTCAGGTGAGACTCTTCGGTAACTATGTGAACTTGGTCGGCGAATCTCAAGATCTCATCTGCAACTTTGCTTATTCCTACGAACTTCACATAAATGTTCCAGTTCTTGTGATTACACACTTTACTAGCCGCACAAATCTCCAACCATATAAATATGAATGTTTGACAAATACAACATGGAGTACTCATGAATTGTATTCTGGTCAGCTTCAGACACCATAAATAATGACAAACCCAAGCATCCCCCCAGGAGAGATAAAACGGCCAGGCCAAGATAGCAATCAAAGGAAAATAAAAACACAGACAAAAGAATAACCCCGGAAAAACATCGAAAAGAGCAGAAATGAAAACAAAAGAAACCTGCCGGGTATAAAAGAACAAATTGCCCGAGTGCAAAGAACACTGTCTGTATCTGCAAGCGGAGATGCACTGACTGCGTGGATCACCTAACCTTTGGTATGCGAGCCGTCGCTCAGTCAAGCACCTCTGCTAAACAATAGGAAAAAAAGATTAAAGTTTTAGAAGCGCTCCATGGAAGCTAGACCCTTCGAAGTGCCAAACAAAAGAACAAACTGAAGATTCCCAAAAAAATTTGTGTCTATTTTCGTTTATATTTCTTTGTAGCAATGTTTATGTGGCTTTTTTTTGTTTTGATGTCTCAGATATCCCTTGAGATGCATCTCCTGCTGTTTACATTCTTAGTGTTTTAAGCACACCTAATTCCGCACGCCTGAGTATTAAGGGGGTCCGAAAATTTATTAGTTACATTCCGAAGCACTTGCCACAATTCTAACAAATTATCTGCAAAGGCTTCCCAAACCGGAGGGGTCGAGTTCGGAAGTCCAATACATTCCCAAGTGTTAAAAGCCAGCAATCTGCCTATCTAGGCAATACGTAAATAAGCAAGTGCGGCTCTGTATACAGGACATGAACATTTATACATTGCGACCTGTTTTTATATGGTACGGATCGGGAAATATCGTCTCTCTTGACGGCACTTCAGCTCACGGATGATCCCATACGGCCGCCCAGGCCGGGCATCTATGAAATAAGTCCACATTCCTATTAGACCAACTAATTAGTTATATTTCGTGTCGAGCATTAACCACCCTTTTTTTTTTTTGTTAGACTCGACTTATTAGCACACTAGCTTTCTGTGTTTTCGAAATCATCTTGGCTTTGCAACCAACTAAAGTGGATCTACTTGAATACTCATCAATTCACTTTCACGGCCAACGAGGAAAAAAAAAAGAAAAAAACTCACAACAAGAAAAAAAAAGCAGTCATCGATTCACGACGTCTTGCTTTCCAGAAACGTCATACTCTTTCAGCTCTCTTGCACTAAGGTTGTCAACAAACGGCACTGAGTGAGCTAAGCCAACCACACCAACATTAGTCGAAGAGCAAATACAGCTTCCTTCAAATCTTTTATACCCTTGAAGTTTTTCAAAACCCACAGCAAACATGGATCCGTTAACCAACTGGGACGAATTGGTGTCTCTAAAAAATACCAACACATTGCCTGCCCCGACAGACGAAGACCTTGGATACTATTTCCTGGAATACAAAGATTTCGACAATCTCTTTGACGAGGCCCTCACTACGTTACAAGACTTGGATGTACCATCTGGTTATGGTCAAGCCCCTGGCCCACCACATAGATCTCCCCGTGGTAGTAGCCGGTCACACATGCATCAGTTGTCTCACTTTAGACATTCCAAGAAACCCAGTGGAACGGCTATCTTCGGGTTCCTCGACCACAACCGAGAGTTATCTCTTGGAGGTTCCACCAACGAAGAAATCAGCCGTATGATGAAACAACCAGAGGAAAATGGCAAGGGAATTGCTCCAACGCAGCTAGCGAGACCATCGCACCCTGCGATCTCAAGCGAACAACTCGAATTCAACTTCGATCTGCCTTTGGAGGTGTGCAAACCAATCGAGCTTAAGGAAGAAGACGAGGAGGAAGGCCAACTCAAGACCGACATCAAGAAGGACCAGGAGGATATCATTGTCACAAATAGGAATCCGAAATCATATAAGTTCCCACCAGACCTGGCTGAGGCCATTGACAAGGCATCCTTCGAACGTTTCTTGAGCTCTGCTCGGCCTCTAAAGACCATTCATCACCCCAAAAGACAGAGAGAGTACCCTGATAATATCGACGAAATTACTGGCTTAGAAGGTTCCAAAATGAAAAGATATGTACCCATTCCGGTACGTGAACCTGTTCCTGAGCCGATTGTATCCACGTCCCACAACTCTAGGGAAGCTCAAAACTTTACTGTCCCACAAAACTTTACTGTCCCACAAAACTTCCAAGAACCACAAAACTTCCAAGAACCACAAAATTTCCAAGAACCACAAAACTTCCAAGAACCACAAAGATTCAGGGAGCCGCAAAACTTCAGAGGACCACAACCAACTGGAAACACTCTATTATCCAATCCATATATGCCAGATTACTCCCACCAGCGACACGAACAATTTATGGCTAGATCCGGTGGACGTGGGTATCTGGATGCGTGTGCAATGGGCCGGCCCGATGCTCTCAGCATGAACTTGAATGTTTTCCTTCCTCCACCGTCAGCAAGCTCTCTGAGCCAAGCGTCTCCCGAGCCGCACAGTCCTCTGCCGCATATCCATTCTTCTCCAATGCGACCACGGGGCCATTTAGATATGTCTCCTCAAACGGATAAGAGGCCATTTTACAACTCGCAGTTTTTCAGTGACAATAGCGAGAGCTGCTACGAACATGCACCCAGCCAGTTTGGGTCATCACCAATGAGAGAACTACCCAGATCGTCACCAATACGCCATATCAACAGGATAGTCGATAATCAGGCAGACGAGACTATCGTTGATGCCAACGAGACCATTGTACAACTCACCCCGCTTAAAAAACAGCCACCTATGACTCCAAGCACCAACAGAATCACGTTGGAATGGAGTCCGATCATTTCGCCCACTGGAAAGGCCAACAAGGATGTTCGTAGGGCTATCCAGGAACTCTCTCCCAAGAGAATGATGAAGAAAACGTCGCTTCTTCCTCCCGGCGAGCTTGACAAGTATTGGGAAGGGCCAGACGAATGCAAGAACTTCACCTGTACCTACAAGAACTGTGGTAAGAAGTTTACCAGAAGATATAATGTTCGATCCCACATCCAGACTCACTTGAGTGACCGCCCTTTCACATGTACTTATTGCCCCAAAAGTTTCGTTCGTCAGCATGATTTGAACCGACACGTGAAGTCTCATATGGTTTCGAAACATTGTCGTTGCAAATGTGGAAGGGAATTCACACGCATCGAAGGCTACAAGAAACACTTGGCTAACGGCGTTTGCCTGAGGACACTTGAAGATAACAATGGTGGTATCTCGAAACCAGGAACTCATCGTGTGAAGGGGGAAACCATTTTGGACGGTTTGACTTCAAACCGCCTCAATGAAGAACTCAACCTTGTCATTTAAGAGTGGATAGAGGACGCTTGTCCCATACTTTTACCATTCACCATGCTCGCATTTTCATTTCTTCCATGTTTTATTCACTACCTTTCCTTTTTATTTTTCTTTGTTTACTCGCTTTTCTTTCTTTGGATACCATTATTACTTTTCGCTTTCTTTCGGATATTTCACATGACACATTGTAAGAAATCATATCGAGCATTTTATGTGTTGCCGGAATTAATAATAATAATAAAATAACTTCTAATTATAAAAAAAAAAAAAACGCCGAGTAGCGAAGTAAACCAAATACCCGGGCAAATCTAACTCTGCATGTCGATTTGTTTTGCCATGTTTAACGCAGCTTGTTCCTCTTCCTGCTTGTGTACCTTTAAGTGTTGGTTGAGGTTGTCGGTACGACTAAACTTCTTTTGGCATATGTGACAATCATATGGCTTCTCTGCTGTATGCAAAGATCGGAAGTGACGCTTTAAATGCTCCTGTCGCTTAAAGCGACGGTCACAAAATCGGCAAACAAAGATTTTGGATTGGTCCTCCATGTCTGCTACTTTATCTTCTTTTCGTCCACGAGTTTTGTTAAGAAGCAGAGGGTTGGACAAAATCTCGATATTTTCTGGGAGATCCAATGATTGAAGGTCGACCTCAACCACACTATCCAGTGCTGGTTCGCTTTTCACGCTACTCTTTTTCTTCATGAGACGGGACCCCAAAATACGCTTTGATGCATTGGCGAAGGCCAGGGGCCCCGAAGAAGATGTCTGGTCTTGGGAGATTGAATCCTTGGATGCATGTGAATTCAGAGAGTGGGGAACACTACCAGCCAGAACGCAGTCACCCGAGTTGTCGTTATTAGACGTCGAAGGGTTCAAGACTATCTTATCACCTTCATCTTCGATCTTTGGCCCAGAATCGGGCTTGATGGTAGAGTCGGTCTTTTTCTTGCTCTTTTTACCAACGAGGTTTCTGCGTTTGCCTACACCAGTGAACAAAGCAGCATAATCAGGCTCATGCGAGTTTTCACCATTTGCCAGTCCAGCGGAGTCAATGTTATGTAGAGAGGAGGTCGTAGCCTTTGGCTGCGAGATAGGGGGTACCATTTGAGAATAGGCCTTGTTTGTTGAGGAGTCTGCACTCTTTGGTTCATCTCGCAATTCACCATCAGAGAAGTTCTCCACTTTGACAGCACCCTCATTATTTTCGAGCTTGATGTCTGTTTGATCTTGAGCTTTTGAAGGCTTGAAACGAGTGAACAAGTTTCTTTTAGAGCGCTTACTTTTTTTAGGAGCAGAGCCCTCGACTTCTAGGAATTGTGTCAGGGATTCCCGCATATTTTGAGCAATGAAGGTCGGAGGTACAATTTCTTGTTCTGACTCAGCCGGAAAGGAATCATACTCACCCATAGCAGAGACAGCATTGTTTGTCTTGAAGATGCTTCGAATCGAATGACGTGGCTGTGTGAGTTGGGATTGCGGCTGGGGCCATTCGGCAGACGCCGGTGAGTGGCCACGCAGCATGGGCAGTTTTCTGTCCCGATCTCTGAAGTGGAAGTAACTGGCTAGAGACCTCTGTGGCCGCACTGACACGTTTGGTCCGGAGTTCAGGCTTTCCACCGATAAGCGGCGCCGCAGATATAAATCAGCAGATGCACGGTTAATCAGAGACGGAGGTTGGTCTATCAGGGAGCGTAAAAACTGTTGTGCAGAGAAGTAAGAGGGTTGTGTCAGATGTAGAGAGGTTGCCGAAGGAGTAAATGATGTTGTGGTGGTCAATGGCAGTAAGTCATTGTTTGCGACCAGGATCGACGTTCTGTGGCTGACACTATCTCTGGGGTCGGTGATTTCGTATCCAAAAGACGGACGCGATTCGGAAACATACATGTTTGGGTCGCCCTGTAGATAGGATATACCATTAAGGTCGTTGATATCATCGAATTCATTATTGCTGGTGGTACTTTTGTTGCCACCAAAAGGGCTAAAGCCAGGCGCATAGTTGTAAAGTGAAGTGGCATCGTTGACCTGAGATCCCGGGAAATCAAGATTAGGGTGGGTATAGCGGTTGAAACCATTGAATTTATGATTATTAAGGTTGTTGTCGTGTTGATTATGGTTCGGGCTTATGTCTCCAGAAACATAAGATCCACCAAGATCTAAGTCGTGGTCCGGGCCGGCGATCAGGGCATGTGGGGTATTTTCTGGGTTGAAGAAGCCAAAGTCCCTGTTTGGAGCGGAAACCCCTACATCTCCTTGAATGTTGGGTCTTCCAAGACTCTGATTTGCAAGGGAAAACTGGAACCTGTCATGTACATTTAGTGAGGCATTGCGCGGGTCGTTTCCAGTAATACTTCCAGTGGGATTGGCAGCTTGAAAGTTTGGGGTTTCGCCTGAAAATGCCCCAGGGGTCGAGTTATACAAAGAGTTGGGATCAAAAGAGGGGGATGAATCCAAATCGACGTCCATGGCATCTTCGGGCAGTGGCTTGAATGCGCCAGGCATGTTCCAATTGGAAAGATTCCATGCGGTTTCTGCGTTGATAGAAAATTGTAACGACGATTCTTGCTGAGGCCGGGGATGTTCTGTGACATTTAGATTCTCGTAGAGAAGCGGATCGTCATACGAAAAGGTCGCTGGGTCCTTCAAAGGACTCGCTAGGCCGAAGTTCAAGTCAGATGCCATCGAGTTAGACGCACCGTTCACGGCAATGGTGGTTGAAACAGTGGCATTTTGCAAGGTCGAGAACTGCGAGGCTCGACGCTGGGACCCAAACGACGACTCAACTCCCTGGTCCATATGAACATGGCCAGCATCGTCTGCGTCCATGGCGAATATAGGTGACTTTTATGTTGTAATAATATTTTGGTGTGGATGAACTCCTACAAGTATTTCAGTGTCATGCACACAGTGGGAATCGGTATACCGAGAGGAGAGACGTCCAACGAAAAAAAAAAAAAAAAAGAAGATAATCAACCTTTTGCTTTTCCATAAAAAAAAAACCTTCTGCGACTTTAATTTTTGGAGAGTCCAAATGAAATAGTAGCAGATGAATTGAAAAGATCAAAAAAAAAGACAGAAAGCCAAAACACCAAAAAAACCAAACAATAACAACCAAAAACGATGAAAATAATGGGTCTGTTTTAGGTCGCCCACAGGTCGCCCAAAGGTTCTCAGAGACTCACTCCTGACTGATTACACATGTGTCGCGGGCCGCAGCGCTTCTGCCGTACGCCCGCTAACGTCAAAGTCTAGGACCGGTGTACCAAGGCTTGGACCGCGAGCCCGGCCCGGGCTGCACTGGCAAAGGCGATTACCGATTACCGAGCACCGATGCACGGGCAATACAATAAAAAACATTAAGAAGGGTTAACTATATGAGACTTGGACCTGAGACGATATCAATGGAGAGAGCACTCATGATTTTTACTGGGCGGGGTTCCAAGGAGATTGATCTTTTGAAGACTTGGCATTTTTTGTGCTTGAAGATATTGAAACTCGGACTCAAGAAAATCCACCAATTGCTCGTGGGCAGGTCCATGAGCACATGGGTGGTAAATTTTCTCGTCATTTTTTTTTTTCGCGTCTTTTTTGCAAGGAAAGAAAAAAAAAATCCCTCGCCTTATCTCGCATCTGAGTGGGGCCACAGTAATTGGACGGGTGGGGAGTAACCGGGAGATCCGATTCGACAAAGTTGTCGCCAGGAAATTTTCCGCGTAATAGTTCAGCTTCTATTTTCAGCTTGACTTTAAGCTCTATTTTCAGCTTGATTTTCAGTTCTAATTTTTTTTTTTTTCGTCTCATACACTCGATTGCTTGGTGAATAACCACCACCAACACCAGCACCCACTGTACGAGGTTTTTCGTAATTTTTTTTCGTAATTTTTTTTTGCATAACTTCGCGGCAATGGTCTGCACGGGGTGCCTTGTTTTGGGTGAAGACGACTGTGTGGTTGAAATTGAGGATGGACGGCAGAAAAGTGAAGTTGCAATTGCGTGAAGGTAGCGACGTCGGTGGGTAGGTGGAAACTCTTGCCCAATCTGAATTGGCCGGATCTCGGCAGGTACACTTGCAAGTAGCACAGTGGTGAAATGGCAATCGGCAGCATACTCTAGATGTAGTACTTCATTATTAGGGTAATCTTGCCAGGCACCGTTCCTTGTGGAGCCGTTTGGGGCCACCTAGAGCCGTGGGCGAGTTCCCAAACAGACTTGATATGGAGAGTACGTTTTGATCGTGAAAATCGAAATCATTTCGCCGCAGAAGTATATGGGCGAAACGGGTCATGGCCCGATACATTTACTTGAATTGTTGGCTTACTATAATCTCACGGGTACAAGAAGTGACTCCAGTGAGAAAAGAATGTCCAGAACAGGCACCAACTGACTTCGCCAGCAATTACGAGAGATACTTGTAATCTAAGGTCTCGTAGATATAGATCTGAAACAAACAGGCATTGCTTTCGCCTTTTGTTTTTTTTTTTTTTGGATGAATTAGTCAACTTAATCTTTCAGGGTGGAAAGCTTATCTAGGTGTTTTCTTTGTAGGTGTTTTCTTTCAACTCTGTATTCCTCAAAGTCGAAAAAAGAGGCCAGGCCATGCAATCATAAGGAACAATTGGCCCAGTAAAATCAAGAAATAGCAATTTCACCGTAGGTTAGGTAAGTCACATCATTCAACATTCTTCATTCAATCACGATGCATGCCGTCGTTTCTCACACGGATTACAGGAACTAAAAAAAAAAACACACAAATACTACATTCTTTCATAAAATCACACAAAGATCGACAACGGTCCGTCTTACGCACACCAGTTTAGGCGAATGAAGACACAGGTCCCCATATGTTTATACACCTAAAAGCTGGCCTACTTAGAAGGCGTTCGTAGACGAACCTCACTCAGACTATCTGTATCCGGGTTCATTACTCGTAGCACAGACTTTCGCTTCGAGCTCACTAACACCTGAACGTCCAAGTTCTCATCCGGAGACTCTCCATCACTTTGGTCGCAGGCACCGAGATCTAACCCTTCGCCCAAATCAATGAAGCCTGGGTCTAGCCATGATTTCCGCTGGTATTTCGGTTGCTGCGACGATATATCGGCGGCCCGAACACCACGTAGCAGTGCAAGTCTTATGGGAACCGCAATTTTTTGAGAAAGAGAAGTCTCTGGAGACATAAAGCTTGTTGCTGGGGATGGGATCATCAGTATCACAGAGGAGTTTTTTGAAAGTTGACGGTCAATTCCGCGGCCTGTTGGGGTATGGCCGGTCACCTGGTCCACTACATCTATGCCTAAGCCACCATTCAATACATCAGGAGCACTGTCGAACAGACCACGAACGTCGTTATGGCTGCCAAGATCATCATTGACCACTCCGTTCAAAGTCTCGTTCGAGGCAAGATAACTGTGCCGCGTCATAGGACGGGCTCGTTTTGCATCATATTCCTGCCTTTTCCGCACCCATGAATCTATAGAAGCATCATCAAGTGTGGAGTTGCCATCACTAGTATGCTGGTACAAGTCCAAAGGCCGACTTCCCAATATAGAATACTGTTGGTCCAGTGTTGTGCGGTAAAGGCCAAGCTGGTAATCTAGAGGTTCGGTGGTTTCGGTGACACTGTCCTCGTCTTTTTTGATCACTTTTTGCCTCCATATAAACATGGCGATGCCAAAGATTACAGCCAATGCCGAAAACGGGACCAAAGTACCTACCAAAACCTTTGTACTCTTAGAAAACCCCACACTTTGGTTGTTTCCGGTGTTATTGATGGATTTTTTACTCGATGTGTTGCTTTTCAAATCTTCCACCATGGCAAATCCGTTATTCACAGAGTAGAGGTTCAAATGGTACGTACTCCCCAGACGTTTGGTTTTACTAGACCCAGATAGCGAGCCATTGACCACAACCAATGTGTTAAAAATAACCGCAGCTCCCAAAATGTCGCTAGAGTTAAGCCCCAGGTCCAACGACAGCCAGGTCCAGGCATTCTCAGAATAGGAAAGATTCGCCCACGGACTATTTGTAGAATTCGCAGACTCTCCCCCTATTACAAGGATATTAGTGGGATTATAGTTGCCGCTAAAAGTTTTCATGGTATTGTCAGGTAAAACGGTGAAGATTGGCAAAGCCAAAGCGTTTGTTCTTGAAGATACATCGAAGGTACCATTCCGTGAGATGCTCTGGAACAGCCAGCCGGACTGGAAATTCCACGTGGCAACTTGGTACATGTTGAGCCATCCAGCCTGGGAACGGCCACCAATCACAAACAGTTGTTGTGGAGTGGGGGCCCATAAGTTAGTGCCACCGTAGAAGCCCTGGGGCTTTGTAGACGTGGTAACATTTGCAAGCAGCATTGAATCCATATTCAAAGATAGCAAGCGGGTGACTACCTCGCCAGAGGAGGCACACATACCGCCATATATGTAAATCTCCGAGGAAGAAGTGGAGGTAAAGTAGGTGGAATCCTGATAAAACGAAACGTCCTCTACATCGGAGAAGGTCATGTTGCTTGTCGCATGGATCCACGAGTCCAAAGCGGAGCTGTACTTGAGAAGTTGGAAGATACCATCCCCGCACTTATCGTACTGAGCTAGAGATTCGTCTATGCCACTTGTGAAGGCATAGAGATCGGATCCGTAAACGAACATGGATGCGTTCTGCGGGGGCGTGGCCAACAGACGGATTTGCTGGTTTTGCTTGATGTTCACCAGATTGGTAGAGGTTTCTGATAAGCTGTCAAATCCCATCATGGAGAAGTTCAAGGCTACGAGATCATCATTTTTTAGCTGAAGATATATTAGCCCGTTTTCGAAACAGTAATGCGTGGACCAATGAGCAGACACCGACGCTAGGTAGATTGTCAAGAGGGACAAGGAATGCCTGAACATTTTGGGGGACCAAGTTGGCGGGTATGTTGATAGAAGTATTTTGTTTCGTTGCAGAGTTTGTGATGTATTGTTTCTTGAAAAGGAGCAATGGAATCTGGGCAGCCAAACAGCAAATGGAATTGGAACAAGCGCAATTGGATCTAGGCAATGATGATGTTTTGGTGGGAATTTCAAAGGTTTTTTTCTTCTGGAATGTCAAAGATCCCTTTCGTGTATGTATGCGTGTGTACCTGGTTACTTTTAGTGCCCGAAGACATGGGGAACATCTCTTGAAAAGCCAGAGACCCTGCAATAATGCTGGATACCCGTGTTTATGTTTTACCCAATGGGGCAAATTACTTGCGTTGAACAAGGTCAATGTGCACACCGGAAAAAGGACCAAAAAACAGAGTTCGGCCTAGGAAGAGAAAACAGAGGTTTGAGGTCATGAGAGAACATACAAGCATTTTTAGGAAAACATTAGTTGAATTTACCGTAGAATCATTTTGAATTATGGAAATCTGGGTCTATAGTTTATGTAAGAACACCATTATTTGAAGTACTGACCGTTAAAACCGTTATGGGGATCTGCACTGGCCTTGATAAGTTTATATGCACCGGAAAGGGCGCGCGCGGACGTGGGCTTTAAAAAGCTTATTTGAGAGAGAAGCGAACAGGGCAGCTCAAGAAATCAATAAACCAATAAGCAAAAAAGGAAGGGTAAAGAACAAGAAAGGGCAAAGAAAAAGAATAATAGTAAAATCTCTCCTTTAATTTCCCTTGAGGTTCTATTAGGAGAGGTTCTATTTGGATTTGGATTTGGATTGGATTTGGAATTTATTCCGTGATTCACGAAGTTGTACGCATGTGGACTTTCATGGCGATCATGACTTGTGCATCCCAGAAGTGCTACCATGGAATTTTTAGGGGGAAGCCTGAGTCACTAATTTCTGACCAAGAAAATTTTATTTTAAGAGAAGGATGGAATTTTACAAAAAACTCGGCTCAAGAAGTTAATTGGTAAACACGTCTTGTGGTCTATTACAATATAGAAACTACACTGGATCAGGTTGGCATAAGTAGCCAGTGGCTGATCACCTACAACTTGTGTAATACGTGGTGATTTGTTTTCGGGGGAATTAGCCACTTTTTTAAGGAATTTTTGGAAAACACAGGCATCTTTTTATCTAAACTAGAGGAAACCCCGTTGCATTTCAAGAACATATAGTTGTTCACTTTTGGCTTGTTTAAAATCTCTTAGCCAAAGAAGAAAGACATTCAAAACTTGCGCGTATAATGTGGTTGAACTGGCTTACGGACACAGAATTCGAAGACCGCGAATGAAGATATTTTGGTTTTCCATGTTTTTTTTTTTTTTTTTTTTTTTTTTTTTGGTTGTGTCACTTAACACTCTTCAGCGAAGCTTTGAAACTCACCTAAACTACCAACTATCTTTATTGGGTTCCATCACATGGTTCCCCGATATGGAACAATATGATTCTGGCAGAGTTGGAAATCATTGCTCTGAGCCTCTGGCAAGGTACCGAGTAGATTATTCGCGACAAGAAAATCTAGAGCAAGGTTACACGATGCAACGAGAAACGTTTGCCAGCTTCACGTTTTTGTATCTGATACTATTTTGACAATCTAAAATCACCAAAAATGATCTACCTATCTACAGAAATCTCAACCAAGACCCTGTTTCGATGGTGGTATACGTTCGCCAAGGTATATCTAATGAAAGTCACGTGGTTTTGAGTAATATAAACACGGTTTTGACTTTATGGGGTCCTTTTCATTCTTACTTCTTTGTAGACTCAGTAAAGGAGATTAGTAGGTTTCCCACATTTTAATTTCAGACTTTCAAAAAGCAAATTAGTCCTTCTTTGTCCTAATCCAATTCCTAGAGGCCGTCTCTGGTATTCAATTAGCATCAGTTACAGTAGTTGAGATTGCCATGCTTTTTTTTTTTTTTTTTTTTGCCCATTCGCGAATGTTCTGCTGAGCTATCAGGCACCAGGAATGAAGAACGTTCGGTGGTTCAAGCGACTGCAACATGATGATTCTCCAAACAAAACAAAGCAAAACAAAACAATAAAATGAATGTAACAGAAAAAGTTCCAGTTTTGAAAACTTTGCAGTAGTATTATTGTAAAAAGGCTTTCTTCATTTTCAGGAATCTTTGCCTTCAAAATTTCGACGCAACGCAACAAAACCATTTCATTGGCACAATCTTTCCATTTTCTCATTTATTGCTGGTGGTGGGGTGGGGTGATTTCCCTGTGCGCATATGACTCAAGCAAGCTTGTGCAGTAAAGAAAAAACCTCCGCAGTGAAAAATTATCACCTCTACCAGAACAAGTCCATCTATTAGCTTTCTCTTAAACAAGGAAAACAACAATAATGTCTTCTTTCGGTAACATTTTCCGCGTGACCACCTACGGCGAATCCCATTGCAAATCTGTCGGCTGTATTGTCGACGGATGTCCTCCAGGACTCGAGTTGACCGAGGCCGACATTCAACCTCAGTTGAGTCGAAGAAGACCAGGCCAGTCTGCCCTCTCCACTCCAAGAGACGAGAAGGATAAAGTACAGATCCAATCAGGAACCGAGCACGGACGCACTCTTGGTTCCCCTATCGGTATGTTGGTGTTGAACCAAGACCACAGACCAAAGGACTACTCCGAGACTGACTTGTACCCTAGACCTTCTCATGCCGACTACACCTACATCCAGAAATACGGAGTCAAGTCCGCTTCTGGTGGAGGCAGATCTTCTGCCAGAGAGACCATTGGCCGTGTTGCTGCTGGTGCCATTGCCGAGAAGGTGTTGCAGAAGGCCAGCAATGTTGAGATTGTGGCCTTTGTGTCTTCCATCGGATCTGTCTCCATGAACAGAGACCCTAGAGACGAAAAGTTCATGAATTTGTTGAACACCATCACCAGAGAAGAAGTCGACGCAGTTGGCCCTGTCAGATGTCCTGATGCCTCTGTGAGAGAGCAGATGGTCAAGGAAATCGAGACCTACAGAGACGCCAAGGACTCCATTGGAGGTGTGGTGACCTGTGTGATCAGAAACTCCCCCGTGGGTTTGGGTGAGCCTTGTTTCGACAAGTTGGAGGCCACTTTGGCCCACGCCATGATGTCCATTCCTGCCACCAAGGGGTTCGAGTTTGGTTCCGGCTTCATTGGTACTACCATGCCTGGTTCTGCCCACAACGACGCTTTCTACTACTCTGAATCTGACAAGAGATTGAGAACCAAGACCAACTTTTCCGGAGGTGTCCAGGGAGGCATCACCAACGGTGAAAACATCTACTTTTCTGTGGCCTTCAAGTCCGCTGCTACCATCTCCCAGGAGCAACCAACTGCTTCTTACGATGGTAAAGACGGAGTTTTGGCTGCCAAAGGTAGACACGACCCCTCTGTTACCCCTCGTGCTGTGCCGATTGTGGAGGCCATGGCTTCTTTGGTTTTGGTTGACCAGTTATTGATGCAAAAGTCCAGAGAGTACGGTGCGTCTATTGTGGGAAACTAAATTACTTAGTTTCATAATCGTTAGCTGTTCTGCGTTTATGCGTCTTTCTTTATGCATTGTTCCAGTCACGGGTGCCACGATGAATGGTTATCCAAGAATTTATTATAGAAGGAAAGCCCTGGGGTTAAAACCATTGGGTCTTTTTATACCATGTTAAATAGTAATAACAAATGAATGTTCTTTTTATTATTTTCTTTCGTTCTTTCATTCTTTCGTTCGTTCTTGCGTATCTTTTTCTTTGGCTTATCTGGTTTTCGCAGTTGGCTTTCGCAGTTGAAAGCACGTGTGATAACTATTCAACATCCTTTCACTTATACATCATCGAAACACTTTTTACTCAGATGGTATAGACACGTTAAATTATACAGTACATTTATATTTCTTGTTCACTTCCAAATATATTATTTTTCCTGTTTTTGTTATCTACCTGTAATTATGCCATCGTGTATTTTTTTCTCGACCACTATAATGCCACCGTGCGGCTTGGTGAAAACTCTCACTGGAATCGCGCGTGCATGAAAGGTGTCGACTACGAAGCCCTCCCTTCTGGTCCACCATTTTTCGGACATTAAAACACTCATCATGGACAGAGTCCAACAAATAATCCTAGCTATAGTTCTTGGACTTATACTAGCCCTTGTGATTTTCCAGCTCCAAGGCTCTTCTGCGATAAAACCCCGGTCTTCGTCGCCTTACTATAAGCCAACATACTTGATCGTGGGTGCCAACGGAGCAGGTAAAACAAGCCTTTTGTATAAGTTGTTGAACAGAAACGAAAAGCCCGTCAGCACCATATCTTCGCTAGAACCAAACGTGGAGTCGATTGGCCTCCCGTTCTCCAGTGAGTCCATTCAGAAGAACTACCAGATAATCGACTACCCGGGACATTTGAAGCACTCGCAGCTTTTGCGCAAGTTGATTCAAGATGACATCACTGTCGGAAATCTTAAAGGTGTTATCTACGTGGTGGACTCTTCCAGCGTCAACTTGAGCCAGGAGGCGAAAGTGACTGCCATCGCAAAAGAATTGTTCCAGCTTTTGAGCATAACGGAAAAGAACCCTAACGGCGTGGACTTTTTATTTGCCGTGAACAAGCAAGATTTGTTTGATTCTCGTCCCGTTCATAAAGTGAAGCAGACTTTAGAACAAGAACTAGCCAAACTTATCGATGACGAAATAAACGCCAAAGGACTGGCAAGAGGAGGCAGTGGCATCGATAATGATGATATGGAAGATGATGACCAAGAGAACTTCAGAAAAGATGAATCGACTCGTGAGTTCTGGAAGGCTGTGGTGGGCTCGCTTTCATTCAACTTCGAATTGTTGGAGGGAAACATGGAGTTCATTGGTGGTTCAGTATTGAAAGGCTCCGTGAGCAATTGGGAAAATTGGTTTGACGAAAAGGCTGTGAATTACGGCGGAATGTAGACATTTGTCAAGAGAATTTACTCCGAGTGATTTGTTCCTTCTTGAATTTAGGCTATATGTCATGAACCATTCTGGTGTCGCGTCGATTGAAAGTAATTCAGATGGCCGACACCATTTGACAAGAAAATACTTACTTAAGACCAGTATTTGGGACCGAAGGAAATACAATTCCCGTGCTTTCCTGAACAGGCTTTTGTCTGGTTAAACGATTCTTGACTTGTAAAGTGTTGTTGATTCTCATTTTGTAAACGTCTTTGGCAAGCACATATTGTTTAAACTGGAAACCAGTAATCGAGCTATTGACATCGGCCAATTCCTTTTTTAAGTTATTCGCTTTTGAAACATACTCTTCATATGTATCAGTCTTTTTCTTTGTGGGATTTTTCTCTTCTTCTTTTTCACCTTTCTTGTTGTCATCGGATCCATCTTTGGCTTTAGCCTCCACTGGCTCGTTCCAACCAATATTAGACATTAACTTGTTCCACGAATACGGTCTATTCGCATCTGCTACATTATTTGCCTGGCGAACCTCATTTTCTAGCCGGGTTTTATCATACAATAATTTTGTGTAAGTGTCTGGGTGAATAGGCGACGCGAAGCTCTTATCTTTCAAGTGCAAAGGGCATACATAGAAATGGTCTGCCTTATTGGATGCAAGTAACACTGTGCATGTTGGCTTGTAGCAGATGTTACAAGGTCTGGAATCAGTCTCTGCAACTAGCCTACATCTGTACTCATTGGGAAAAGGAGGCGCTGACATCCACGCTGTCGGTATCTCGCCCTTTCGACTGTGAAGTATCACCTTTGTCTAAGATAACTGGGGTCTGCTTCCTACAAAAAAATAAACACCCGTGCCACCGGCAGGTTGCTACTTGTGCGACAGCTCTCCACCTAGCTGGAACGTACGCACGAACCAACCCTGGGCACCAGGCCGTTGGCGGCCCGGGGAATGTCGGCGCGCGAAGATTTTCTTGCCCTTGACGAGCTAGGCAACAAACAAAACATCGCCTTTGACGAAGTATATGCATGAATTAATGTCGCGGTCCCGCCCCGCCGTGCAAGAACAATCGCCCCCCATTGTGGGCGGGAAGAAGCCGAAAATAGAATGAGTGTTTAGCAGGGGACACACTCCAAGAATAGCAAGATTGCGTAGTTGCTTAGAAAATTAGAATTCTCAAGATTTTTGTCATGTTTCAGCGGCTCATCGGTGTCTGTGTTGAATAGAAAGTTTGTGATTCTTCTTACTTAAAGATGAAGAATTGCAGGCGAAAGTTGTTTTGAGAGTGTCTTTCTTGCAGTTGCGTACTATTTTTAAGATCATCTGTTACCTGCAAGTACCAGCTGAAGGTCAGACAGCCCAAATTTAGACAGAAGGGGAAATTCGAAATCCACAAAAGAATTAACACTGTTTGATCATTTCTTTGATAAGCAGATGAGGATAAGAAGTGGTAGAGGATGTCAACTCTAGAGCCCTTCGAGGGAGAGGCTGCAAAAACAATCCGTTGATGTTTTTCACCCCGCGGTGTGGGAGATAGCGCGGCAATGTCGTCCAAAAAAGTGTAAAAGAAATACAAAAAAAAAGAAGGCGAAAATGTCGCGCCACTTCATCCCCTAATTGCTGCTCTCCCACTCTGCGCTCCCAAACGTTTCTGGTACTTTATTACCATTCCAACTTTTCTCTTTTGGCGTCTTACATTCATCCACCTCCAGAAACCACCTTAGGGCTATCCGCGTCGCCAACTCAACTACCCTTGAAACTAACGTCGCTATCGTTTGGTTTTTATCTTGGGATTTATCTGAAACTACGGCAACTTTTGTCTCCCTTTTTCCGACTCTTTTTTCTGGGCGGCATTCGGCATTCGTGTTCAAAAAAACTCATCGACACCTCGTTGACTTCTCCACACCAACTTCCTAACAAAGAGAAATTGATACTTTTACAGAAATTTAAGTGAAGTCGATCTGAATTAATTTGAAGCACTGCCACTTTATCTTTACTTTTTGTTTTTCTTATTGAGTCGAGAAGAATATACTTATCCTAAGTTTGAGATTACTTTAACGAGTCTCACTTTTTTCCTCGCTTGAAAACCATAACATGTCTGAACATCCAGAAGCTGACATCGACTCCATCGTCGACAGATTGTTGGAAGTCAGAGGCTCCAGACCTGGCAAACAGGTTACTTTATTGGAGCACGAGATTCGTTTCCTCTGTACTAAAGCAAGAGAGATTTTCATTCAACAACCTATCTTGTTAGAGTTAGAAGCACCCATCAAAATCTGTGGAGACATCCATGGCCAATATTACGATCTATTGCGACTCTTCGAATATGGTGGATTCCCTCCAGAGGCCAACTACTTGTTCTTGGGTGACTACGTTGACAGAGGAAAACAATCCTTGGAGACCATTTGTTTATTGTTGGCTTACAAAATTAAATATCCCGAAAACTTCTTTATTTTGAGAGGAAACCACGAGTGTGCCTCCATTAACCGTATTTACGGATTCTACGATGAATGCAAAAGAAGATACAACATTAAAATGTGGAAGACTTTCACGG
This sequence comes from Metschnikowia vanudenii, assembly GCA_030583145.1. Classification (NCBI taxonomy): domain Eukaryota; kingdom Fungi; phylum Ascomycota; class Pichiomycetes; order Serinales; family Metschnikowiaceae; genus Metschnikowia; species Metschnikowia vanudenii. The sequence goes on along the minus strand of JAJMHT010000006.1, from coordinate 57,510 downwards.
ATTGTTTCAACTGCTTGCCCATTGCCGCAATCATCGACGAAAAAATCTTTACCATGCATGGTGGATTGTCACCAGACTTGAACTCCATGGAGCAAATCAGAAGAGTCATGAGGCCAACGGATATACCCGATGTTGGTTTGTTGTGTGACTTGTTATGGTCTGATCCTGATAAAGATATTGCTGGTTGGTCTGAAAATGACCGTGGTGTCTCTTTTACATTCGGACCCGATGTGGTTTCCCGATTCTTACAAAAGCATGACATGGACTTGATTTGTAGGGCCCATCAAGTCGTCGAAGATGGTTACGAATTCTTTTCCAAAAGACAATTGGTCACCTTATTTTCGGCGCCCAACTATTGTGGTGAATTTGACAATGCAGGTGCCATGATGAGTGTGGACGAGAGCTTATTGTGCTCTTTCCAAATCTTAAAACCTGCTGACAAAAAGCCAAGATATCCGCCACCAAGCAGCGTGGGAAGTAACAGACCAGTTACGCCACCCAGAAAAGCCAAAAGAGGCACGAAATAAGTGAATCAAACTAGCCTGCGCTTGAGATAGATCTGGACACTTTGTCCTTGTTTCTCAAGGCTGCGGCAGATGAGCATTGTGGCCTCTTTGGTTGCATACGCTCAAATTTCATCTCTGGATGGAACCACAATTGCTAATTGCATTATTCTGTATTATCAATCGTCTCACTGCATCTTCATCGATCAATTGAGGGAACGATGAAACAGTTCCTTCATTGACAATAAAACGAACAGCTACACCAGCCATTGCATCATGAATTCCAATTGATCCAAAAGAGAAATTGAATCATCCTTGATTCTTATCGTGCGTAAGTATATTTTGAGGGGGGTTTTGGCAATTCCTGTCGAGAGAGGTTGTAATATTTGAAAATCGAACGCGTAAGTAAAGATTGACAAAGCTCGGGGCTAATAATTGCCCACAATCAATTGATCGAAGTTGGAGATTTCAAGAATGGAAGAGATTTGGAGTTTAAGACGAGAACAAACTTATTGGCACCGGGATTGTGACCTTGTATCTTTTAACTTTCCCCTCAACTTATATAGGACTACATAGTATTTAGATAGTCAAAGCACGGGAAGAATAACCGGAATGGAAAGCGTGACTCCAAGGTCGTGGCTGTTACGGCTGGCGAATGTCGTTGCTCCTTGAAGGTGCGGGTGGTGCGGTTGGTACATACTGAATAATGCAATATTTAAATGTTTCTATGTTTTTAAGCGTGTAACTTTGGGTCAATCGTTTTGGTTTGATATTTCCAGCATAAGTCCCAAAGTCATGGATGTTGTGCGACACCTTACCCCAGACCTGTGGGGCATTATGCTATAAGTAAGCTAATTACCAAGACACACTTTCATAATAAATACAAATTTGGGGGAAAACATTCCTATAAAAGAGAACTGTAGTCTAAGAAAGCAATTATTCTAGTACTTGGTAAGAGTTTAATAAGTTGGTGATTGGTTTGGTGTGTCCCCGCGAGCCACCTTAAATTCGCAGCCTTTCCTCATCAAGAATTCCAAGTCTTAGAAGACATCCCAATCCACTATGTTGAGGCAAGACATCAAATAGGTCATTTTTGAATACTCTACGCTCAACGTTTATGTTTAGAAATAAGAAGGAGAGAAAATCCCCGAGTTTCACCTGCTTTGATCTGCAGCCGTTTTCAACATATACACTTTAAAGCCTAGGAAAAACGCTGTCACACTAATCACGTGATCTCATTGTTTGAAAGTGCGACCAAAACCCATTACATGCACGCTAAGGCACCCGTGCATCTGTGCTGAGAATTGGCGAGCGCGAGAATTCTTGAATAGAGGCAAAAAAATTTACTGTGTGGTTGTGTGCAGGCCAGCCACTCGCTCGCACCAGAGTATGAAAAAAATTATCACATCTTTCCCTATACCAGTTACGAAAGTTACACACATAGACAGAAATGGTATGTACAACATGCCAATGAAGTGCTGGCGTGGCCAAAGAATTCCCATCTGTTAAAACGTTGATCATGAAATTCAAGGTCTCCCCCTTTTCCCCGAGTTCATTGCGTTCATTTTTGATCCATGTATCACCCTTGTCATGACTTAAGGGTTATCGTCAACGAAATTTTTATGGTTGGAAAACTACATGAATCCTCAGTTCATAGTTTCCGATTTGCTGTCCCCCAGTATCTCAAAGAACAGAGTTATGATGTGGCATGGTTTTTTTTTTTTTCTTTTGTTTTGCCTCCTACTATCCATTCCAAGAATTGTGGCCAGGAAGATAGAATCAACCTTTTGAAACAGCATACAACTTTGATAAAACGATGACCGCTTACATGCGTGGACCCATTCAAACAGACTTTCCTTAGGATGTTTACTAACGAAAACCAGGTTTTAGTTCAAGACTTGTTGCACCCAAACCCAGCCTCTGAGGCTCAAAAGCACAAATTGAAGACTTTGGTCCAATCCCCAAGATCTTACTTCATGGACGTCAAGTGTCAAGGCTGCTTGAACATCACCACCGTCTTCTCCCACGCACAAACCGCTGTCACCTGTGACAACTGCGCCACTGTTTTGTGTACCCCAACCGGTGGTAAGGCCAAGTTGACCGAGGGCTGCTCTTTCAGAAAGAAGTAAATTATCCCTCAAGCTTTGCTTCCCATCAAAAACATTATATAATCAATAATGCATAATCAGTATTAGTGATTCCGTGTAGGTTCCTTTTAGTGGATTGTTTAATCCTATGATACGTATATTCAAAAGTAATGGTAAGGATTTTCGGGAAAACGTGTGCTGAACGAGAAAGTGGATTTTGGTAAGAGCCAAATGAAATCTGGCTTCCCGGTAATAGGTGGCTGTTTCTTGATCCACGGAAATACTTATTTGCCGATCAACCACTGTATTTTATGACAAGCAAGAGTGCCTTTAAGTCCAGCGAAAATAAACTTACTAATCTACTGATAGCTGAGTATTCTAAATAAAGCTCGGGTATCTATGTTATGACATACATAAATGTGGGAAAGATTCGTGGTTGAACGGGAATATCTGGGTAAGCAGTATGGCACTCACTACAACTTGGATTTGGAGAAAAAGCGAATCACCTCATCGATGGCCTTCGCCACTTTCTCCACGTTGCCATCGTTCAAACCGGCAACACTGGCTCTACCGGAGCTTACCAAGTACACACCGTGCAGCTTCTCCAAACGCTCGACCATTTCAGGACTCAAGCCAGTAAAGGAAAACATACCAGTTTGGTTTGTGATATGGTCCCAGGTACCTGGAGTACCCAAAGCGAGCAATCTCGACTTCAAGTCGTTTCTCATCTTAATGATTCTTGAAGACATTGTGATCAAGTCTTCCTCCCATTGAGCTCTCAATGCGTCATCCGTGAGGATGGTGGCAACGACCTTTGCTCCGTAGGCTGGAGGGTTTGAAATCTCAGAACGCGTCAATTTGTTCAATTGACTCTTGATGGCCTTCTTCAATGACTCGGTCGTGGCCTTGGCTTCTGTTGAAGGCAAAACAATGTGCAAAGCACCCACACGTTCACCGTACATACCGACGTTTTTAGCAAACGACTGGCAAATAAGAATTGGAGACTCGACAATACCCAGGTTGATGGCATCTCTGATAGGAGCAGCATCTTTGTCCAAGTTACCCGAAGCAAAACCTTGGTACGCAGAATCAAACAATGGCAAGTGCTTGTTCTTAGCAATAGCTTGCAAGATCAACTTCCATTCCAGCGAAGTAGGGTCAAGGCCGGTAGGGTTGTGTGCACAAGCGTGCAACAAGAAGATGGAGCCCTTGGGGGCATTTTCAATAGCACCCAAAAACCCATCGATGTCCAACTTCTTGTTTTGCGCATCCCAGTATGGGTAAGTGTCCACCTTCAACCCCAACGAAGTAAAAATCTGGTTGTGGTTAGCCCACGTAGGTTTGGACAAGTACACGGTCTGGTTACCAGCGAAAAACTGTTTCAAGAAAGTTCCGGCAACGTGCAAGGCACCCGTTCCAGATAAAGATTGCTGCGAAATCACAGTGGATTCAGCAATGGCCTTTGAATCCTTACCGAGGATGACTTTGGCGGCCTCGACTAAAAATGGCTCGTATCCGGCAATGTTCAAATACTCATGGTTGTAGCCTTCGGAATCGATCAATTTTCTCTCAGCTTTTTTCACTGCTGGCAAAATCCATGGCTTTCCAGAGTTATCTCTGTAGGCACCAATGCCTAAATCGACCTTATCTGGTCTAGAGTCTGCATTATATCTTGCTTTGAGCCCAAAAAGAGGGTCTGCTGGCAATTCTTTGACTTCGGTAAAATAGGCAGACATTTTCAGGGGGGATTCTGGGTGATCGTATGTATTTGAGTTCTTTTTACGTGTTGTTCGTTTTTTGTAAAGAAGGTGTTTCTTGACGAAGAGGACAGTTCCCCAGGATTTTTCGCGTGGAGCATGTAAGGCTGAGGAGAGAAATTAGGAAAGAGTCACCGGTGATAAGCGCACACATTGGCAAAAAAAGAAAACAGAAAAAAGAAAAAAAAAAGAAAAAAAAAGAAACCAACAACAATAACAAAGAAAATCGGCTTGGTTTAGTTACAACAGCACGAATACAAAACCATACTTTTATTGATATTTTTGAGCTGTTCTATCATTTTACCTCTTCTTGTATTTACCATAAGGTCTTCCCCGTGAGGTCGTCCTGTGAGGTCGTCCTTGTGGAAGGCACCCTTAATCCGAGGGTGTAGCGAGAGATGTCTCCCGCGGGGTAACTCATAGCGGGGACCTCGAACCGAGCCCGGGGTTCATGAGCCCACCATGTCGCTCAGCCCGGGATTAAAGCTTGTATATTGCATTGCGGAGTGAGAAGTATGAAGAGACAGTAGGAGAAAAAGTAGGAGAAAAAGTAGGAGAAAACCCCAAGTAAACCATCGTGAGAATAACCGTCGAAAATGCTGGGGAAAACTCAGTGGTTAGGTTCTTTTGGACCACCCGAAAGTTTCCAAAAACATAGAGCCTAAACCCATGGATTTGCACTGTCCCTTGGACCATTTTTAAATCGATTCATGGTGAGCAATTTCCCGAGAAGTAAATTGTATTAATCTATTCGGATCTTCATTGTTTTATTTTTGCTTGAAATAAACAGGCAACAAATAAATGCTTCTCTTACACCTGGCTGACTTCCTTGTAAATTGCATTAATACAGTCTTATGTACGATATTTAGGTGGCTTCTCTGGTCCCAAGTGCTCACGCATATTCGCCAATTTTGATCTTTGTTTGAGAAGTGCTGCACGGGTTTACTACGAACACAGTCGATGATTACTTCCTACTGAGCGCATTGCGTTTTGGGACTCAACAAATACTTGGATATCTGAGACAAACTCAGGAAATATTTGTCAGTTGATCCATTTTGGGAACCTACTGAGTATTCTTTTTTTGGTTAAATTTCTGAATGTTTGAATTCTTGTATTACTTTATTTTTCTTTGTATTTTGTATTTTTGAACGAGATTGATTTAGGCAAACTTAACGTATATATCGATGAGAGTTTCCCAATTTGAATAATTTACCGAAACTTGCTAAGTTTTCAGCAACAAGTTATTTTCCAACCTTTTACGTAGAAAACCAACATTTTGAACGTTTATCCTCCCTATTTTACCCAGAAAGAGATAACAGGAAGATACCAAATGTGGATCTTTGGATGGATCGCTTCCTCCTCAGCTTTAGCTTTGAACCATTGGAAATGGATGATACCGCCCCGGGACAAACTTTTCAGCTCATATTAAATATTGTACATAATACTTTCAAAGTCATCTTGCCTCTTGGGTTTCGAAAATATATAAATCTTTTCAAAAAAAATAGTGGTACTTCAAGGTAATCGACTTTCCCATTTATCCACCAGACTAATTGACCAGGCAATTTGAGATTGATGCAGTGCGAGAAAATCCGGACCAGAACGACATCATTTGGACAGGTTCAACACTACGTCAGCTCCCTTTAAAAAGTATTCTTTGAGGTTACTGAAAGTTCGACAGAGATTATATTTTACCATGGAAATAAAAAGCTTTATAGAAATATCCTTGTATCATATAAATAACTTTGCAATTCATTTTAGCGTTTATTATCAAATATTCCCTCACCTCGATATAAAACACAAGGTTGCCTCGAACCAAAAATTAGCCCTGCTTGAATATGAGCATGTCCCTAGACACCCCTCAATAATTTGTGGGGTAAATTTGACAAATAATGTTCAGAATTTTCTCTCGAGGTTCCTTTCTAACTTTCTAGTAATATAAATGGTTTAAAACTGGGGTTACAAGGGAAGTAGTTATCACAATTCTATAGCTTAAGGTTTGATTTGTAATGTCACTGCAGAAGTCTAAAAACATCACATCTCCAAAATAGTAAGATGTACATTATACTATAATGCATTTTTACCTTCAGAAAATTTTAACTTGAAAAGCCACCATATCTTTCTATCCCGCTCTTTTATAATACTCTGGAAACACAACCTAAGAGACTACACAGCTCAAGAGACTGGTTTTAGATCTCATACCAGCTTATGTCGATTTAATCTTGGTGAAATTTCCCTAAAGTCCCACCTGAACGATGTTAAAATAAACCATCAAACTTTCTTCATAAAACTACTGGCTCCTCATCTACAACTCAACCACAATCTTTGAAGCAGAGACTCCCGCAGCAAATGTATCCAATGCGTCTTGGAGATTTTCAACACCAGTGGCCAATACTTTTGGAGGAGGAAAAATGCCGAATTCCTTTGCTTCCAAAGCCTTAGGGAGGAAGTCTCCGAAAATGTGACGTGCTATGTTGCGCGTTTCCTCCAGGTAGTTTTGGATACCGATATCTACCCAACTGACCTTCACGTCAGGGTTAAAGCCCTCCGGGTATACTGGTGCACCCGCGATATGGTCAATTCCGTTGATTGCCTTGGTAATATCGGCAGCCTGTTGGAAGGAGTTCCCACTTGCAGCAGCCAAGAAAGTACCGACAAATTCAGAGCCTGAAAGCACAGCAATGGCATCCTCTATAACGGAAGGTTTATGGTAGTCAAGAACTTCTGCAGCACCCAAATGCTTCACGAGGTCCATGTTCTTCTCTGAAGCCGTAGTAACAACGCGGTACCCAGCAGCCACCGCAAGCTGGATAGCGTTGGCTCCCACACTGGAAGCACCACCCCAGACCAACACGGTTTTGCCATTAGGGACAGTTCTGGGGCTTTGAGGGAAGTCAAGACTCAAGTGATTACCACGGAACAATCCGACAGCTGCAGTGAATGCACCCAAAGGCAAAGTCGATCCACCAACAAATGAAACAGTGTCCGGAAGCTTGCCGGCGGTGACTGTTCTCACATTTGAGTACTTCTGGAACCCACCTTTTTCTTGCTTGGGAGAGAAAACACTCTCAGTCAATGCAAAAACACGGTCGCCCTCTTTATAGGTATTGGCAGCCTCTGACCCAACAGAAACAACCACACCTGCACTGTCCATTCCTAAAATGACGGGGAATTTCGTCACGAGGAATCCTGATGTGACAATAATCAAGTCGATTGGGTTAATTGCCACGGCCTTATTTTCAATCACAATCTCGTCCCTGGCAGGAACTGGGATTGGTCTTTTCTCGACGGTGAGAGGGGTGTTAGGAGCATTCAACAAGGCCACGGAGTTGACAGAACTAGCACAATCGGTCATTTTTTCAAGAATAGTGTTTTTTTTTTTTTTTGTTTTGGCGTAGGGGGTCTTTCCTTCAAAGAATAAAAGATCGTTTATCTGTTAAAACTTAATACAACAAGATAAAAAAGTCACACGAAAAAACATCATCGAGCCACCAAAATTGTAGCTATTTGTATGTGGATCCCAATAAACGGAGACCCACGGAGATGTTAGCCATAGTGTCCTTTTCCGTAACCTTTGCCGAAACCTAGTCCGGATTAAGGCATCTCCGCGCAGAAAGGCGTGTTGCGGAGGCTGACATAAACTACGCCATTTGTTCCTAGTCACTAATTTAATTTAAGTTTGCAAGGAACGGAAAGGACAGGACAGGTAGACATTTTTTTTGGCTGAAGCTCTTGCCCACTTTGGCTCAACACGTGTTAAATTCTTGTTAAATTCTTGTTAAATTCTTGTTAAATTCTTGTTCAACTCTTGTTAAATTCTTGTTCAACTCTTGTTCAACTCTTGTTCAACTCTTGTTCAACTCTTGTTCAACTCTTGTTCAACTCTTGTTCAACTCTTGTTCAACTCTTGTTCAACTCCATATTTCGAACTAGGCTTAGAATAGTTTGGGGTGGGCATATCCTTGTCCAGACATCACCAACTAGATTGGTATAACATTGCCCCCGGATCTTATGGAAAACATCTGCTACTTCCGTTCTTGGTCCACGGACGCAATGCAAAGTATAGACTCGCGGTAATTAGATTTAGGGAATCGAGGAGATGCTTTTATTGTCAAGTTTTATTTTTTTTTTTTTTTTTTTTTTTTTTTTTTTTTTTTTTTTTTTTTTTTTTTTTTTTTTTTTGGGAACTAAATAGTCTTCCGGAAACTACCATGGAGTTCAAAATCTTTCCGTATTATCACAAGCACAAAATATGAAAATAGGTTTGTTTCCCTTGGAAGGGTAATTTCTACCGTTCAATGATGGCAATAATTGATAGCGATATTCCACATTACAAGAAAACAATGAAAGGAGAAATATCAAAGTAAGAAAAGTTGAGTAATCCAACAGAGAAGTAAAAGAAGATGCCTTTTGGGCTTCTATTAGAACTGTCTGTTGCGATTCAAGCAATTGATTGCCATGTTATAGTCTAACCGTCAGGCATTGTTTAAAACAGCCATTACAAATCACCACAACGCAACAGAAAACTTGTTCTTTAGGATATTGACTGAAATTTCAATCCTAGAAATGTGTGTATCCAAAGCGTCTTTTACAAGTTTCTAAATTCCATGCTTTTTGGGTGGTTTTTATTGGAAGACCCCAACATGAATGCAGTGTTTTTTTTTTCTAGAGGACCATATCTAGTATCTATGCCCATGTGGCGAAACCATGCCATCTTCCCGAATATACTTTCAAGTAGAGGTGAAGTTTTTGCTATATATCATATATATGTATATTAGTTGATATAAGCTATTGCAGTTCTTATTTGGTGAGATTAATGGTTGAGGCTACAGCCTGATCTTGACAATTAATGTTCATAATTCTCAGTGAAGATTGCCCATGAAGAACTCTTCATATTTCAAGATACTTGGAAGCATACTCAATACCATTGGCATGGTCTGAAAGCACCTGGCTAGCTACACCCAGCTGCACCCAACTAACCTTAAATAAGCCAATTTGACAAAACACAGCTTTAAAAACACAGCTTTAAAACACAGCCTTGTATAATTATCGTGGATTTTCTCTCTTGTTTTCGTTATGAACAACCCTATGTAATTTTTTTTTGTTATGACTCGCGCCACAATTGCTCAAACTACTGAGCGCACCTCGAAGAATCTCTTCAAGTAGTAGACTTGGAACAACGAGTTCAATGCAACAACGATAATCTGGAACACAGACCACCACTTTACTCTGGAGTTTGTGGACTCGGCGGTGTTTCTGTGGGTTCTTTCTCTAATGACCAAGTAGTTCTGTTCTGCTTTGACATCACTGGTCAACTGATTTAATCTCAGGATTGAGTAGTCCAAGGTATCCGAGTCAGGGTCGCTAACATCAATGTAAACGACACCATGCACGTTGAACGAAACATCCAAATCAACACGAGAGCTCCGCTCGTTGGAGAAACAGTACTGGTACTTACCATCCACATCGGCCTTGATTGTCTCATCACCATGGTCCAGGTCCTTCAACGTATGGTCGACTCTTTTGTTGGGGCCGATAACGAAGAAGTCGATCAGGTATTGTTCTGAGTTACCGGGGTCTCTGGATCCAACCTGGAAACTGATCGACAACACATCGTTTTTCTTCAAGTTCTCAAAGAAACATTGTTTTCCAAAAGGAGGCAACAACGCCGTGTGGGCGCTGACAAGAGCCACAAGGAAAAGCCACACAGAAACAAGTCTCATTTCGCTTCTATTTTGGGGTTCGTTTGCTTGTTGTTTTGTGAAAAACAGTGGAACTTATGCCTGGGCCTATGTTTTGGCCACACGCAACTTTCGTTGTGCGTGGTAGTATCGGGGTTTCCTTCCAGGAAAACGCGGTAGGTGCACACTTTTCCCTTTTTTCGTCGCTCGTTTGGCAAGCTCTTCCTCCCCACACAAGCCGTAACCTATGGGCCTTCCAAGTGTAAATTTAATCCGCGATTTTTGAGTGTATAATTTATCTGGGTATTGAAGATCCGGCAATTAGCAAGGTCGAAAGTTTTCAAAGTGAAGCATATGAGATTTTCTCCATGCTCAATATCCATTCACCTGAGAATTTTTAAATGATTTTGCTTCCAGTGTGTTCTTCCTTCCCGTGAGCAATCACCACTAACATCAGTGAGGATCATAACCGGTCTCTTTTTGTTCGAAAACCGGTTGCACATTTATTTTAAATGTAGCAGTTAATGGTTACATTTAATTTTTTTTTTTTTCAAATATTTTTGTAGTTCTCAATTTTTCAATTTAATGCTCTTTTTTATGCTTTATATGCTCTGTTGGTGTTGGTGCGGGTATGATTGTCAACATCGTTGTAAAGTGATGATAGTACACTCACAAAGGTTTCATGATCTCGTCATACAACATGCGTTTTAGTTCACCAATAGACAACTCGTCTTTGCGGCGGTCGAAATCGAAGAAATCCTCAGGAATTGGCTCGCACGTGGGTTCGTCATTAGGGTCGTGGTACAATTTAAGATATGGATGTTTCAACGCCATATCTACAGTGATTCTTTTCGTAGGGTTGAATGCAAGGAGCTGCTCCAAGAGATCAAGTGCCATAGGATTGATATTAGGGATTTGATGAAATAACTCCCCAAACAGAATCTTCTTACAGAATGGAAGCAGGCGAATATATTCGCGTGCACGCTTCAGCTTGATGTTGTAATAATCCTCCAGGTTCGGCGTACCCAAAACCTCCATGATGAGCCACAACTGATTGTGGTAGTCTCTTCCTGGGAAAAGTGGTCTTCCACTCAACATTTCCGCTAGTATACAACCCACACTCCACACATCGATCGCCGTGGTGTATTCTTGGAAGGTAAGCATGATTTCCGGCGCACGGTACCACCGCGTGGCAACGTATTCGGTCATGAACCCGAAATTATCTTCGGAAGACGCCACAGACCGAGCTAATCCGAAGTCACAAATTTTAAGATCACAGTTTGCATTTAAGAGCAAGTTGGATGGCTTCAAATCTCTATGAAGAACGTTTGCCGAATGGAGCGCCTTTAATGCCCTCAATGTTTGGTATATGAAGTATTGAATATGATCATCTGAGAGCTTCTGCGTCCGAATAACCTTATGTAAGTCAGTCTCCATGAGTTCCTGGATTAAATATATTTCATTGAAAGACTCGTACGAGCTTGGACGCTGTAACGCCAAAATGCTGATGATATTTTCATGGTTGAAATTCTTAAGAAGCTTTAATTCTCGAAGTGTTCGCAAGCAAAGCATCGACCGTTCGAATGGCTCAATCTTTTTGATTGCCACGCGCTGTTGCGTTGGCTTATGAATAGCCAGACAAACAACACCATAAGCTCCTTGTCCCACAACCTCGAGGATCTGATAGTGATCGGAAACATTGAACGGGACAGCATGTGGGTTCAGTGGGCTTGACGAAGCGTATCCCGGAAGATGGGTTTGTTGGCGAGAGGCTTCCGCATGTGCCATATTTTGTTCAACACTTGTCAGCGCAGAGGGCATTTCCGAGTTTTGCAGGCTCATTTGAAAGGAAATAATATAATCGGGATACTCTTCTTTATAGGGAGAGTGGGAGGTTTCATAACGAAATGGCTAAAGCCTGACGCCAGTCGCGCACACGTAATGCAGGAGGCTCACATCATGAACCTGGACTCGGGAATGCACGCAGTCTTGGGCCATGCTTCAGCCCAGTTAGAACACTCCCCACCTTAAGTCAATTTGCTTATGTTTGAGCCAGGCGTGAGAGCCGTGTTGCAAACGCCTCACCACGCGCCCCAGAGAGGCACCGAAAACGCAGAAATAGAAGAAAAGAAAAAAAAAAAACCACACAAAAAAAAAAGGGTCAGCTATCAAATAGACCAGCGGCAAAATTAATTTCAAGAAGATTCAACCTTAACATCTCGTTGCACAATTGAAAGGAACGATGCCATGAAAACAAAACGTTTCGGGGGCCGGACTAAGAGCTGGAGTTTTCTTGGTCTCTGGGCGAGACTGGCCAGAAAATGCCACTTGAGTTTGCAAATGTCGAAAATTAGACTTTGGTGCAAATCGCCGTTTGAATAGCCAAGCCAGAGCTTAAAACGAAACTCATTGCTTTAACTTTTTTCTTTTTCTTTTTATATTTAATGACACACGTGTCTGATTGAAAAGAAGCAAATGAAGTCTTTGAGAATTAATCACAATTTCCGAAATGGCCGATTATGTGGTTCGCTATAGTTTTTGCAACACGAGTGTACGTGTTTCCTTTCTAAAGTAGGTGCGTTTTGCGATTTTGGAAAGTGTTGATACTCTCGCGGGGCGGTTTACGGAGCGTGCATAACCTGAAACAATTCCTTGGTGGTCTTAAATTAAGCTGCGGCATTGCTACCTGGCTCCATTTGGAAGGTGGGGAAGAAGTACTCCCGGCAAGTGCACTGTTCAAGCCTTGACGTATGGATTGCAAACCAATTAGATAAAAGTACAAAACCAAGGGTCCTGTTGGTTTTCAAATTAACTGGCTTTAGTTATTTGGCAAGGTTATGATGAGAGCGTGACTTTTATTTAAAGCCAGGGTATCTTGCTGACCTACTGAGACAATGACCAAAGACCGATACTAATACACCCATGGTTGAATTCAATTTCTCAATGATTGTGCTATGAAACATTTGGGAACCGTCTTTCATCTCACGAGGATTTTCAACTACATCTGTAATGAGACACCACATGCTACGTGTTTGATCGATTAGTAATCCGTTCATTTAGAAACATTATTTCTATGGCGTGGTTGCAACTTATCTAGAGAAAGTTCATCTTCCCTTTGTTGTTTTTGGTAATGGTGTTAAATGTGATATACACCTACTTCTTTCTTCCAAACAAACCCCTCTTCTTCTTGGCCTCGGGTTTCAAAGACGAAGCACTATAGTTAGGGGCCTGGTAAACCTGCTGATTGGCCCCGCTGAAAGAAGCCACGGGTCTGGAGTACCCAGTCTGCTGAACATCATCTGCTTGGGCGTTGAGACTTTGGTGAGGGAAATCTTCATGGAAGCCCCATCCGAGCCGGTCGCTCTCGAGCTGGTCTCTGTATGACATGTCACCGGTGATAGCATACTCAAAAGATCTGATTGTGTCTAGCGGTCTTTCGTTTCTGTTTCTAGTTGGGTTCAGTACATCAGCTTGTCTGATTCTGTTACCGAAAATATCCTTCAAGTCACCACTTCCCTGGGACAAGTAGGATTTATTTCTGGAGAATTGGACCTGATTGGCCTCTTCAAACGGCTGGGCTTCGTTGACAGCGGTCAAGATCGGGTCATGAATGTTGGATCCGTCCAACTTGTTGTGCTCCGGATGATGAGGCTGGTATTCCGGTTGCTTGTTTTTGGAAGATGCGGTTCTGAAAACGGCCATTTTTGTGATTTCTGTTATGGAGGAGGATTTTTTCTTTTTTTAAATCTTGTTTAAAGATGCAGATGCGGGGATCGACGTTCAGAAAATAGCGAAAACGGATTATGTGGCAATAGCGATGACGAAGGTGAGATCAAGTTTTAGTTGGGGACAAAAAAAAACCTACAGGAAAATGGGCGTCGTTTTAAAGGTCAAAAAGAAAGAAAATGTTCGGGTATCAGGAGCAGGGTTCACAAATGAAGGGGTCTCAGATGATGAAGCAATTGAAAAAAAAAAAAAAAAAAAAATTCCCCGGAGGCACCCGTGCCTTATTTACACAACCCCTCGCCTCTTGCGCATGCACTTTTCGGTGCGTGTTCTTGCGAAACCAGGCGCCGCAACCTGTCCTCCGGCATGCACTTGAGGGCAGTCACCCTCGAAGGGTCGGCAAGCTTTGCCATTTTTTTTTTTGAATTTCACTTTGCTTACGAAAATCAGGCCCGATATCAAAACAGAGATGTAAAAAATCATTGGAATATCTTCATGGCCTAGTCGACTGTGGAAACCAAAAAAAAAATGCTTTTTTGTGGGTTGGGGATAAGGTTTTGAACATGGATTGGGCGGGTTTGTCAAAATACCAGCGTGCCATGGGGCCATGCAGGTCGCCAGCAACAAGGCTTTTTAATTGCTTTCCCCTTTAGCACGGACAAATGAAGGACACTACAGGTTAAAAAAAAGTCGAATTTTTGGAAATTTGAACCTTGACACCAAAAGCTTTAAGGATTCCGATATTAACATTGCCGACACTTCTGTAAGGCTTGATCGATGAGTGGGAAGCCGCACCAGGAACCCCACACTGAATGGCCCCCGCAGGGACAAATAACGAGAAAATATACTGCATAAACGCCATCCGGTTTATGGGACCTTGTGGAGTTCTTTTTGGCTGCCGGTAAGATGCGACAATATGATAAACTATGAAGACAATTAATGCTATACGTTATCTGCATGAAGGTACTTGGAATGTCTATAACGTGCCTTTAAACCCTGGTATGGCGATCCAAAACCTGAAATCATGGAAATGTGACGCGTCTATATGCTTTTTTTCATCCTTGGCATTGTAGCATGGTTATCTACTTATGCAATATTATTTTGGATCTTGAATTGGTCCCATGCCTTGTTCAATGCCACAAACACGGCCTGGCATATCATCTGATCTTCTAGCTGTAAGCCTCCCAATTTATCTGGGTGGATATTGCTGATGACTCTCATGTAATTGATCTTGACTTTTTTCGTAAGCATCAAGTCGTTAATGGTTATTTTCTTATCGGTAATGAACGCGAACCCAAGTCGCTCAGGAAGAACATCACTTAAAGACATGAGCAAGCTTCTTAAGTTATCTTCTTTGCCATTAACCCATTGTTGAATCCGGTCATTCACAACGTCATGCAACTGGAATTTTTTCTGCTCTTGGAGTTTTTCTTTCATATGTTGACTTTTCACCTGTTCGAGGTTTTTAGATTTCAGTGGCAATGAAGAAGAGGCAGCCGAGGACTGGGATGTCACCAGATTCGACACAGGTTTGGCTACCCGCTTCGGAGGATTCACAATGTTGTTTACTCTCCTCTTTGCATCCATGGTCTTTTTATCGTTCACACCTAGCTTTGTGATCAAGAACATGTAACATTCTAAGGAACCAGGGAAATTTTCGAGCATTTCCAAGCTCTCGGCTTTTCTTGTCAAGAGTCGCACGTACCAGTACTTAATATGTTTATCACTAATGAACCAATCTGGATCTCCATAGTTTTCACCCACAAGATTCAATCCTTGTTCGCAGTTTTCTGCAGCAAGGCGGTAATTTCCTATCTTGATAGCAGTAAGCGCAAGGTTCGCTGTGATAATGATTCTGAGCTCATGTGCTGGAGGCAAAGTTTCTAAACATTTCGTGTATGCATTCAACGCATTATCATAATCTCCACTGGAAAAGAATGCACCTCCCTTCGCCTTGTGGGTTTCGTAGTCAGACTGAGCAAAGGTGTTAAGAGGCTCAGCTGTAGCTGGTCTAGAAGCAGAGGAAGCAGGAGACTGCTTGGTTTGTCTGCGTCGAGATGGGGAAACATATGATACCTCTTCTTGCGAATTGTTTTTGAACCGCTGTGCTCTTGATAAAGGCGCTGGTAAAGACCCGAGCCCGAGCAAGTCCACATCGGGTATTGTGTGTTTTGATGGTGGCTTTGTGTGATTTTGTACAGAATCCTGAGGCTCGGAGCGAGGTTTCGAAACAACAGCAGGCTCTTCTCCTAACTGAGAGTTGACGGATGTCTTATTTGAACGCTTAAAAGAAACAGAAGAGGATGATGTAGGTAATCGGTCAGTCTCAGAGTCACTGGTTGGCTTCGGAACCTGGCTGGACGATTTTAACGAGGAAACACGGCTGACGGTGGGTACATGGCTAGCCAATGGAGGCGGGCTCGAACTTCTGGTTCCTGACCTACCTAGGGACTCCAAGCGCTGGCGCTGTCTCTCGAGGTCCTTTTGCCTTTGTAACTGAACGATTCGGCGAATCTCGTCGGCATTGATATTCTCGTCGTCGGAGCCGTAGTCTTCGTAAGTACCACCTTCTTTTCTCCTCTCGACAGCCTGGTCTTTGTATTTATGTTGACTAGCAATCCATGCCGGCATATCACTGCCTTCACGTCGGGCACGCTGGTTCTGTAAGTTGTTGATGTTTTTGATGACTGTTTTCTTGGATTTGTCGAGCAACCATGTCGCCTTTTTGTAGATATCATTGGACATACCCTGTAGGGCGCCGCCTAGATCCTTTGAAGAAGAGACTGGGCGCAGGGTTTCTGAACGAACACTGCTCATTACTATAAGGCGGGTGCACTTGTCGAAATCTGGACCTACACGGTCAATTGCCTTATTTGCAATATCGATAGAAAAACCTTCCGATACAAGGGCGGCCAAAACATGATCACGCTCATCAGAAGACGTGTTGGTGGGGTGTGAAGTGTACTGTGGACTTGCAGATCTTAGTTGCGATTCCATTTCCCGAGGTTCGGGGGCGCTGTTTACAAACGCGTCGGTGAATTCATCGTCGAGCAAAGTAGCACTACTTGCGAACGCATTTTGGGAATTGATTCTGTTTAAATCATCAGTGGAGGCATGCGAGGCGGTCGTTGACGCTGATTTTCGACCGGGAGCGTCTTCAGCACGAGAGATTTCCAGGAAAAAGTCGAATGGGTCGGTGTTAGTCGGCTGCACAGCCGGTTTTGGTGGCGGGGTGTTAGTTTGCTGCTCAAAGAGCGCA
Organism: Metschnikowia vanudenii; assembly: GCA_030583145.1. NCBI lineage: Eukaryota > Fungi > Ascomycota > Pichiomycetes > Serinales > Metschnikowiaceae > Metschnikowia > Metschnikowia vanudenii. Next base: position 40,500 of record JAJMHT010000006.1, on the reverse strand, counting down.
AAGGGATCAGGGACAGCGGCAAACTGCGTGCCAGAGTTCTGGAAAGCACCATTGCCTCTCCCTGTAGTTGCCACCGGGCTTTGGGGCTTACTTGAGGCAGGACTGAGCACCAGGGTTGGAGAAAGAATGTCCAAGTGTGCCCAAGAATCGGTTGTAGAGGCCTTAGTTTGCGATTGGGCCGGCGTTTTCAGCGAAAGATCATTTAGAGACGAGCTTGGAGACGATTTCAGCAGTGAGCCATGTGCGTAGTTGAAAAGATCCGCAAATGCATCTTTTTTAGGCGGTGCCATGGCGGCAAATATGGGTAGGTAACGGAGAGAAAGGTGGTGGGTAGGCACTCGGTGACGTAGCTGGATTTCCGAGTCACGTGATCCATCACCCACATAACACTCGGTACGGAAATGTCTGCAACCGCCGCAAATGTTTCTACTTTTTTTTTTTTTTTTTGAAAAAAATCTAATTTTCACGGTGAGTATGGTAAATAGACAGGAATTCAGAGGCCGGAAGCTTTGATTGAGGCATTTGAGGACACCCTGCTCATTGCGTCAGGGTGGTTTGGTGGTGGCAGACACACGATTTGCACCCACTGCCAAAGCGCACCAGGCAAAGCGCACCGCACCGTACAGAGACACACCCGTGCACCGGGGAAGTCATCACGGGCCTAAAAAAATCTAGCCCTGGATTCCGTTTTTCAGTTAACATCCCAAACAAAACCATCGGAAATGCATTTGATGTACACTATTGGACCAGACGGCAAGAGAGTCTACACCTTGGCCAAGACCACCGCCGACGGTGAGATCACCAAGTCCGCACACCCTGCCAGATTTTCACCAGATGACAAGTACTCCAGACAAAGAGTCACCTTGAAGAAGAGATTCGGATTGTTGCCTACTCAACAGGAGTAAGCAAAGACGGAAACCATAAGAAAGAAGGTATTTTGCTTGCGTACTTGGGGTAGTGGGTGACCGGTGGGCCTTCGGTTGGCCGGTGAGTATGTACCATATTTGCATGTTAATATATATGAAAACAACGAGAAAGTTTGTGACAATCGAGTGTAGAACACGTGATTTGATTACCAAGGCTGTAATGCTGTAATGCTGTAATGCTGTAATGCTTTACTGTTGTACTGTTGTACTGTTGTACTCCTGTGGCGTTGTAATGGCCAAGGCGTGAAATCCGAGAGTTTCGAGTTTACTCCAAGAGTGCTTGGGGGGTGTTGTTAAGATATCTTCTCAGGCACAGATGGTATGATCAGAATGGTCAGTTGCCACTATAATAATATAGAAAACGATAGAAAACAATTTTCTTGAAGAAATAAAGCCGTGTCAGTACACTTGGTTTCTTTGTACAAGACTTGTCTGAGATTACTACTTTCTCTTGTAATCAAAAGGCCATGTATTGTTCACTCGTGCCCTCACGGGTCCACATATAAGGAAATACACAGGATGATGAAATTTCCCTTCACGGTGTTCAGTTCCAACCCTCATAGAATGCAGTGGGTTTCATCAAGATGCCCGTTGCACAAGATCGCAAAATCGGCGGTAATACTTTGACAACATTAAAAAAGAAAACAGAAATACAAACAAACACGCCAATGTTTCCAGTCAAAAACTTTGAATCATCATCTGTCACTACTGGATAGAAATCGAAACCAAAGACATGCATTCCCCATGCCCTGAGCACCAGAGAATTGCATCTGTTGATCATAGTGAATTGATGGATTGGCAGTGCAAGCATACCCCAGATGCAGATACACTAACGAACAAAGCCGCAATCCACCCGAGCAAGAATTGCTCGTAGAACCGGAAGGTCGAAGCTTACCCTCCGCCATTTTTCCTGGTTTCGATGTGCTACTTCCAGGAGCTTTCGAACGGACCCCAAGTTTCAGCACTATTTCAGCACTATTTCAGCACTGTTTCAGCACTGTTTCAGCACCTCCTTGAGTGTCTCTCACACCTCATCAGCACGCCTTAGCCTTACCAGGAAATCCAGGCTTCATATCAAATGCTAGGGCCCATTTCTCGGGAATCTTAAAGAGGTTCACGCATCTGGCCTGTGGCTTCGATGTTGAATTCGGTATTCTTCGAATATTGCTGCCACATCTGCTCAAGCACCATGATATCTTTGTTTTTGTGGTTGATTTCATGGAACGTCAAATTCATATCGTGAACAGACTCATTTAGTGATTTCTACATGTTAGTAAACAAAACACACCCAAGAAAGAGAGGAAAACGGAACAACGGAACAACGGAAAAGCCTCCCGCCACCTACAATCTGGCAACATACCATGTTATTGACAATACGCGAGAGCAATGCCAACTGCACCTCGTCGTGAGGATTGGCCATGGGCTGTTTGTTAGGCGTCATTTCGTTTGGGCCTATGATCTGCAATAGCAAGTGTGGAGATGGGAATGTTGTTTCAGGGTGCGTTGATGTTTTGGTCAAATGTTTCGCGTGCCGCGTTTGGTGATGACTGGATATAATGGTAGGATAGCGTAACATGTGCTGGCCCGGCGATCCAATGAAATTAGGTAGGGGTATTTTTTTTGTATGGTTTCACTGTTCTAATTATATATATATATCATTACTTCTATTAATGCTATCATTTGTTCGTGAAAATAAAGATCCGGAAAATTATGCTTGGTCAGTGGTCTTCCAGCAATGGCCATAGCATGAAGGACCAAGTGCGGAATTGGCAGGAGCCAGGCCTATCTCGAAACATCTAAAGGTTTAGGCCTTTAGTCACTGTGATATGCAAATGATCTTTTTTTTTTTTTAGTAAAAACACACCGAAGATATCAGAATTGCTTCCCACAACTATCAAAATGCTTGAAACATTTTGGTGAAATACGGTGTAGTGTCCAAGAGAGCGGCCGATGTGAATTCCTGGTGAAAATCTCCATGCGATTGAGTCTTCAATACATTACCCAAGCACGTATTCTTTAAAAAAAAAAAAAAGTGAAAAACCACTTGAAGAGTTTTGATGGTACCAGGAACCGTTTTTTCCTCGTCTTCCAGGGCTATCTTGATTGATCAAAGAATTTGCTACCCACCGAGGCTATCGTTGCCCTAGGATTAGTCCCGGGTAGATCATGAAAGGAATCACTTCTTTGGGTGACTAACTTCAAAAACCGTGAAACATGTTTGGTAACTTCTGCCGAGTTGCACAAAAATCACAAAAAGACAGGAAAAGATATCCTGAAACCAACTTATGAAGACGAACTTAAACATGAGATACATCCATCAGACTATCCACGCAAAACAGTCACCATCCATACTTATAACGCGCATGTAGCTTAAAAACTCACGCATTATCGTACCATTAAACTTCTGAATCAAACACATACAAGAATAGCTTGCTTCGGACATAAACCGTCTGAATCCAACACACAAAATAACATTTTGCCTGGGGCATGAAATTTCTGAATCAGACACACCAAAAGTAAAATCAAACCTGAGGCAACACCTAAACAGAAATGGGTCATTTACTGAGAAAGCCACCAGTTTTCTTCACAACGTCATTAAACCGAGAGTCTAGCTTCGTGATATTGCAGTTTCATGGGGGATGGTTTCATAGTCGGGCCCTTCACCTCGTGCCAATCACGCATGGAAGCCAAAGTCGTTCATGAGACTGTCCACATCCTTCCAAAGCATATCGTTGTTCATGTCAAACAAGTTCAGTTCCAAATTGGCCAGTGTATCGCTGTTAGAGTATGGGTTTTGTTCGCCTGAGGGCACTGTCATAATGGACAGCTCCTGTTGGGAAATGGCCATAGGAATACGCAGCGAAAGTTGAAGTGGCTCCTTTGGAGAAACAACCGCAGCAGGCCTTTCATGATTCGAAACAGGGGAAGTCTGGCCACGAGAATCATCCGTCTTTGTGCTGAAACTGGGCGAAGAGTTCGAGCTTGGATTAACAACCTTGAAGATGGTGCTGCGATTTGTAGCAGCAATTGGCTGGGGGTCCAAGGGAATCGTCCGGATGATCTTTCTTGTTTTAGACTCCGCATCTTGAACACCAGAAAGTCGTCTCTTTTTGCGGATTCGGGCGGAACTGCTGCTGCTTCCAGGTGTGGTTTTCTGACTTTCTCCCACGATAGTCGGGTGGTCGGAACCTATGGATGGTTTTAGAGCGGGCTCGTCATCTGAAGATACCACGGCTCCCTGGTCATCGGAATCGTCAAACAGGTTAGCGTCGTCGTCTTCTTCACCATTGCCAGAACCGTTCGGTTCGCGTAGGTCTGTCTTGATATTGAGTTTGGCCATGCCGACCTTGTCTCTCAAAAGTGACAAGCAGTCGAAAAACACCGAGGCAGTCATTCGAGATTTGATCTTCAAATGGAGATTCGACAAGTTCTTCTCGTCGAGCGTACGGAAAAGTTGCCACATATTCCTCATGATTCCGCTGGCACGGTATGATATGTCATGTTTAAGCACAGAAGCCTTGCCCACTAAACGAATCGCCGTCAGATAGATATGTTTGGCATATTCCACATCGATGACACGTTTCAATGGCGAGTTTGCCAACTTCACGATGATACACGAGGCCTGCCAGATGTGTAGGATCGATACCACCGGCAAGTATTTGACGAAGTCCTTGTTTTTTCCTTCACACATGTCGACGTGGCTCATGAGCGCCACAGCGGCGTTGAAAAGCCTTACGAGTCCCTTGGACAACTCAAACAGGGGGATATTTTGTGCGTCCAAGAAGTAGCACGTGAGTAAGTGGATCCTTGCCACGAGATAGTGGAGTTTGCGGTGCCCGTCTTCGTGGTTCGACTCGGAAACAAGCTTGATTTCAAGATCATCCAATTGCGTGAGCAATACTTTGACTAGAGCAATGCGCTCGTTGATATGAGTGAGGCCCGTTTCCGTGTTGGTGCCCAAGGTTAGTGTTTTGGCCACCTGGTCCTCGAAATGGGCGATTTCCATGATGTGCCGCGTGGAAACGGGGATGTCACAATGCTGGGCTGAAAGAAAGTCGAATTGGACGAATGCAGGGAACCCGAAAGCAGTGGCAATGTTCTCTGAGACAATGTTACAAAGGATCCATGTTTTCATCTGCTCTTGGGCCATGGCATACTGCTGTGGAGACGCACACAGACTGTTATCGCTGCCAAAGATCTGGCCTGACGAATGGAGACCAATACGAATGGCCTGGAAAAGTGCCACTCCAATGGTGTTCCAGGACGAGTCGGCACTCAAGGAGGATGTAAGAGGCGGCCACAAGGAGTAGAGGATAAATGCTTGCACAGAATACACCGAGCAGGCATTCAAGATGGGTTCCTCGTCTTCTGTTGGGTTGTAGCGGGTAATGGGGGAGATGGAGATTTCCGCAAGAATGTTTTTCACAAAGGGCGAGAGGCCCAAGAGAAGCAGTTTATCATCGTCGTAGCGTCGGAGTGCCACAAACATCATCACCCAGAAAAGTGCCGGACAAAGCCGATGAATGCGTTCGGGCCCTTTGACCACGTCTACCACCGGTAGTATAGGGTGGTAATGCTGCACATATTCCATGTATAGTTCACGGATCATCTGCGGGGAAAGCAGAATTGCATCGACGGACTTTTCCTCGCACTGCAACACGGACTCGGGAATTTCAATGACTTTTGGGGTGCTGAAAACAGCCTTGCTGATGTTAGCAGGGCGCTCGTAGCGTAGGTCCAGTGGGATGTTTAGAGGCAGCCGCTGGGCCAATAGTGGATCAAGTGGCTGGTGTTGGTGTTGGTGTTGGTGTTGCGGATGCGGATGTGGATGTGGATGCGGATGTGGATGTGGGTGAGCTGGCTGCACAGATGGCACAGGCAGACCGTTGGGTACGGGGGTGGTACTTGGCGAAAGAGACCCGGAGTCCACGTATGCCGCTAAGTGTGGCGCCGTTCGGAGGAAGTCCTCTGACGCATTGGGGTCTTGGAAAGAGCGTTTCAACTCGAGAAACTCGCGCTCAATCCGGGCCAAGTGGGCGCGTTTTCCTTTTCTACGAAAGTTGGCATCGATCTCGCACACAATGTTCTTCTTTGCACATTGGGTGCACGGTAGCGGGTGCCGTTCGTGGGCGTCACACTTGGACTTCTGCTGGCGACAGGAGGTGCAAGCCATTTTCTTTATTTTGATCTGGGCCTGAGCCTGAGCCTGAGCCTGAGCCTGAGCCTGAGCCTGAGCCTGAGCCTGAGCTTGGGGTTGCGACACATTCTGTGTTTGTGACAGAACCCGTATACTGGGTTGAAGTTGTGAAGTTGCATGGGCGTGTTTATTTGAAATAGCATTAGCATTAGCATTTGCATGAGCTCGCGCGTTGGCATTCGCCTGTGCAAGAGTCGGCGTTCCTTGGATACCGCCCACCAGAGGCCTATCATTTTGTGACTCTATTATGTGGGAAGACACTGGCCTCTCCATTTTTATGGGAGGTTCTCGGTGACGAAAGTCGTGGGACATGTTGGCTATATGAGCCAATTTGTCAAGCGATGAGTTCTCCATGAAAATGTGGAGTTTTTGAGAATTTAAGAATGCAGCGTGGAGTTGCTGTATCCAAGAGTAATGGAACGGCAATAAATACTGGTGGAGGTGCCGTTAAAGATGCTTGAAGTGGACCTTGTTAAGCGTTACGGATCACATCGCGAGCTCGATGAGGTGTGTTTTCGTATCGCACAACGGTGTGTATACAGGCGTTGACCATGCACTGGGCCGGCCACAGAAAAAAAAGAAAAAAAAAAAAAAAAAGAGAAAAAGAAAGGGAAGCAAGTCAGGCAATATTGTCTTTACAACATTCGGGGGTTATTTGATATTGACTCTACAGAATTGACTTTACAGAATTGACTTTACAGAATTGTCTTTACAGAATTGTCTTTACAGATTTGTCTTTACAGATTTGATTTTTTTAATATCGACTGTACAACATTCACCAATCTTCAACAAATTTCTAGAATATCCAATACCACTTTTTGTATATCGCCGCGAAATTAAACTTGTACTTTTGTCTCCTAGTAGTATAGCAATATGCATGGCCCCGTCACTAGTGATGGCGTTTTCTAAACATAGATTTTGCCGTTGCGGTGAAACTACCAAAATCGCCTCGGTTTTTATTGCTAGGCACAGGCGGGCGCCGCAGGTAGGATTTCCACCCTACGTACTTGAATAAGACACACAGCAAGTATTATACATGATCAAAAAAAAAAAAAAAATTGCCGGCCCTCTCACTAGTACTTTCAAATCTCTATAATGAAATCTTTTTATTGAACTCGTTTTATTGAACTCTTTATAATGACACGTTGATAATGAAATCTTTATAATAACACCTTGATAATGATATCTCGCTGGTATTGATGATGTTTGATGCACAACCAGTTTGGAAGCACAACAATTAACCCACACAAGGAGTGAAACCCTCCTTAGTTACAGATAGTGTAACTCCCAAAAATCAAGCACTTTTCAAGGTCACTGTTTCGTCCAAGCCACGTAGATTGGTTGTTAGTTTAAAATACCGACGCGTCGTTACGTCCTTTCGCAGCCGCGAATTCCATCTAAAAAGGTGAAATACGAACACTTTATGTACCTGTCTTAACCGGACAATGGGGTAAAACGTGAGCACTTTTCTCACTCAAACATGCCCTCTGACTTGTATCTTTTTGGAACCTGTCATTTAGTAAGTTTGGCGTTGAGCTGGATACAGCACGATGATTATTTGCTCGTGTTCCACGAAAAATGCCCCGATTCAATGGTCTGGGGTAGGCATTCGGATAAGACAGGTGCACTAGAACCCACTGTCTAGTGTCCACATAGCACGGTGCGCATGGCTGTATTTCTTGGCACTATTTTATTCACCAGTTTAGCGGCGATGCACCCGGATGGTATTTTCGTGGATACCATACCAAATTTCGTAGAGAAGTTGGTTGCTTCATATCAGAGATCCTTCTCCTTTCAAACTAAGTCTTTTTCGGCTGTTGGGCACGAATATAGGCCTCGAGGAACCGTGCACCTGACTCAAGGCGAGCAGAAGCCGTCACGTACCTTTAACATGGTGGTGAACTCCAACACCAGCAAAAACATTTGCTTGAGATTTGACACCTAAATGGCCACTGCCGAGGGCTTTTCCCTTTTGCACGTTTGCTCCTTGTACTCTGTTACATTATGCTAATATACCGCTACACTGATAGATTTCGCTGTTTTGAGAAGTAGTCGTAAGATTCTTCTGAATCATGCCCTACAATGAAGCAAAAGTTTGTGACTTTTGTTTAAGTATCCCAACAAATATATCTATACTAGAGTCCTAAGTTTTGCTTTTTGTATAATTACCGTGGAATAATGGTACCAATCACCCTCTTTTTTAGGAACTGGCCTTACTATCACGAAGACAGTTGAGAGATCTACTTCAGTATTCATAAACAACTAATAATGTCAGAGACGTGGCCCACTTGGGTTGGCCGTTCCATCTTTTCTGCTCACCGGTGGCCATTAAAACTTGGCCTACAATGGGTGAGCTGTTATCCTCTCTGGTTCATGGTTTACCCCGCACTTAGCCCTCCTGTTATGCGCAAGTGCCGCGTCAGGGACTATGTAATAACCGTCTTTTCCCCCTTCTGGGTAAAGAGCCAAGCAAGTATCAAGTACACCAATTGTAGAATTACCTATGGTTCAACTACCCTTCACCGGACCTGGAGCTGACATCTATATGTACGTAAATAAATACGCTTATCTGGAAAGCTTGGTATATTTCCACCCCTCCCACATCATTTGCGACCAGGAGCAATTCCCTAAAGCCTAGAGTGGACGCTTCTGAGACCTATACCGCTATTTCTCACTATCTTTGGTTTCTTAGAGTCCCCAACGTGTAATCAAGAACGGTGGGTGTACCCCAAATTGAGCCAAAACGGAACCATATGTATTGTTGACTTTTTAATCAGACCATTTAATCAGATGGGCTTTGATGTGTTTCGGTCTTGAAAACCTCTGAAGCAAAAACTTTTCCCTAACCGAAGGGAGGTCTGCGTGTGGTGCAAACCATATCGAATTAATCCCACCACACTGGTGAGTGCTGTGGAATGACCACCCTGTTTGTCAAGATGGTTTTCTACCAAGCTAAAAGGAGTTAGGAGAGCTAACTTTTCAGGGGTGACGCCTACTGTCACTATACGTAAGCTCTGAGACAACTCGCAAGGGTTTTGCAATCCATTTGATAGTGTAATGATTTTTACTTACAAGCTGTATTTCACTTAATAGACTTCAAAGATTATATGTGACTATGTGTTTTTGTATTATCTTCTTTTCACTGGAGAAAAAAAAAATTTGAAGACGAATTTGGTCTGAAATTTTTAAACTACAAGACAGCCAGAGGGGGACGTTGACATGAATCCAGCATGAGTCATGAGTCCACGATCTCCACCAGTGGTGGAAAAGTCAGTAAACACAAACAACGGAGTGCTATTTAGGCCAAGGGAAGAAATCGTGTATTTTTGCTTCTCAAAGTTCTGCCTGATAGTGAAAGACCTCATTCATTCCTTTTCAGGGGGTACAGTACTCAGCCATCTTGAGACTCGATAATTTCACATTTTGTTTCCAGATCCTGTTATCGCATTTATTGGAGAGTTCGAATTTGATGGCAGAAAATTTATAAGACAATGGCACTTTAGAAAATAAGGATCAAAAGTTGTCCTGGGCTAAATTAACATGATTCAGCATTTACCATATTCCTCACTACCGTATTATCCCGTGAATTACTACCTCCCCTTTGTCTTAGACGCAAAGTTACACACGAAATTTTCAATTGCTTTATTTAGAGGTGGCATACAAAATAGCATTATAAAAAAGTCTAAATGGGACCCCTCAGATCAAAAAAAAAAAAAAAAAATCAAGTTTTCTTTTTATTCCCCAGGAACCGGGCCAATTATCCGTCTCACACCTGGACCGCAGTTACGCGAGCATCGCTTGTCCATGCAATGCAAACGCACCGGGGCTTGGCCTCGTATTAATTCCATCACTTGCTGATTGCTGAATTGGTTTCGAGAACCCAGAAAACTTCACTCCACACCAAAACAATCCACTGTATAAACAACACACGGAACCAAAAAAAAAAAAGACTCTGGAATAAGACACATCAGCTCAGGCAATGTTCCTGACATTTCTCGCCACGTCTCTTGACGTGAAGTTGCTCTTGTTCTCCGCTTTCCTTCGAAGGGCCAGTTTTGGTCTCACTAATCAGGTGTTGACCCTTTTCCTTGAGAGTGTAGGGGTATCGAAACCTCGGATTGGTACGTTCATGACATTGACTTTGGTTGGTGATACCGCAGTATCGTTCCTTCTCACGTGGTTCTCCGATAACCTAGGCCGACGTCTGGTGATGGTCACAGGGTGTGTTTTGATGCTTGTTTCGGGGTTAGTTTTTGCTCGATTCGACGACTTTTGGTTGCTTCTACTGGCGGCGATTCTTGGGGTGATCTCCACCTCCGGGGATGAAACCGGGCCGTTCAAGACGGTGGAAGAAGCGTGCCTCTCGCAACTTACGCTTCCGTCTCAACGGGCTCATGTTTTTGCCATTTATGGTCTCTTGGGCACCATAGGCTCGGCTGTAGGGTCGTCTGTGTGCGGATTTTTGGTTGAGTACTGGATTCTGTCTCTTGGATGGTCTGCCAAGGTATGTTACCGGGCGGTTTTCATCGGCTACGCGCTCATTGCCTCGGCCAAATTAGGTCTTGCGCTTTGTCTATCGAAAAACTGCGAAATTTCTCACTTGTTACCTTTGGACACCTCGGGCGATGCTTCCCGCCAACAATCCGACAATCCAAGCTCGCACAACGAGTCCAACTCAGAATCTTCCTTCACCGAAGAGTCTGCTTTACTTGGAGACGAGGTTCTGCAGGAGGTGGAGGAAATCTCCTGCCGCCACAGAGGGCCGCTGAAATACGGCATTTCCCCAGAGTCCCGGAAACATCTCTTTAGGTTATTGATTGTGTTCATGCTCGACTCTTTTGGCTACGGCTTCATGCCACCCGCGTGGATTGTCTACTACTTCCGAACCGTGTTTGCGGCGTCTCCGTCCGCGTTGGGAAGCTTGTTTTTCTTGACCAATATGGTGGACTCGCTTTCGTCAATTGCTTCTGCATTCACCTTTTCCGTGTTCGGGCCGGTAAAGGCCATTTTGGTCGCTCAGCTTCCAAGCGCAGTCTTCTTTACCACCATCCCCTTCTGCACCTCGTATGTGCTAGCGGCCATCTTCTATTTCCTCTTCTGTGCGTGTGCTACCATGGACGTGGTGCCGCGGCAAATCTTGCTCACAACAATCATCCCCAAGCAAGATTTGATCAAGGTTCTAGGCATCGTTAACATTGCCAAGACATTTGCCCGTTGTATTGGTCCATTGTTCACGGGAAATTTGGCCGACAAAGGCTTGCTATACGTTGCTTTCTACGTAAATGGCGCTTGTCTTTTCCTTGCGGATACGGTGCTCGGGTTGAGCTTTGCGCATCTTGACGGGGAAATTCTCTCGCTCCATAAGAAAGCCTAGAACAGTTGGGCTGTTTTCATTAATAGACGTCTATAATTATATATGAATTGTATGCTAATTAGAGTACCCTGTGAGAGAGTACATGTGGGGGGCTTGGACAATATGGGAGGTTGGTGAAATCCATCAAGTCAGCTAACCTAAAAGAGGTATTTGAAAACTCTCCAGTGCAAAGGCAAAGCACGGAGAGCCTCCTTCTCGGCTTGGAGCTCTTCCTGGAGCTTTTCGAAGTCGGTTTCTCCACGCCCCGTGTCGAGATCCATAGTATCTAAAGGAACGATGGTGTTCAATTTTCTAGAGTAGATCTTGTGTCCAACGTAAAACACGAGAACAATCACAGCACCAAGGTAATTCTGGAAAAACACCACAGCATCGGGTTTCGAGTGCAAGGGGAAAAGAGACACCCAGAACTGCAACCCTAAAACGACAATCAAACAAATAGTGGCATAGTAAGAGCCCCACACGCCAGTTTGCGACGTGTATGGCAACTCAGTGAGTGGTCTGTTTTGCTTTTTCATCGCAGCACGGAATCTGATATGCGCCATGGTACAAGAAGCCCAGGTGAACAAGGTGGATAACGCAGAGAGGGCAATCAACCAATTGAAAACATCCGCCTGTGTGGGCGAGGCAGACACAAACGCAAGAAGACCAACAATGGCACTCACGGCGATTCCGACCAACGGTCTGCCTCTGCGGTCAACGTAGGAGAAAATGCTGGGAGCCAAGCCTTGTTCAGACAACGAGAGAATGGTTCTAGAGAAACCGTAGACGGCGGAGTTTCCGATGGAGAGAAGCGAAATGAGAACAATCACATTGAAGATGGATGGAAGAGCATGAATTCCACCGGCCTGGATGGCCACCACGAATGGCGAAGCGAATGCCGACGATCCCGACTTCAACTCCGGGTTGTTGGAGGGCACCAAGAACGTGATGAGGGTGAGTGTCACCATGTAGAAAATCATGATACGGTAGAACACCATCTTGATAGCGTGGGGCAAGGCAATTCTTGGGTTGGACTTGGACTCCGCGGCAGTCAAACTGACAAGTTCAGTTCCAGCCAAAGAGTAAGTGGCAGAAATCAACACGCTCACAACACCTTTGAATCCGTTGGCAAACGCTCCGGGATTGTGCCAATTTTTCACGCCAATGAATCCCGACTTTCCGCCTCCGCAGATAAGCACAATTGCAAGAATGTCAAATCCGACAATACCAATAAGCTTGATGATCGACGACACAAGTTCAAAATACTCGAAGCCTGAAGTGCCAAAGAGATTGAGAGCAATGATCAAAACGAAAAACACCGCCACCCACACCACGGAGTTGATGTCGGATTTCCAGAAGTTAATGGTGAGCGAAGCCGCCACGAGCTCCAAAGGCAACACAATCACCCAAAACATGGCGTAGTTCCAGCCGCATGCGAACCCGAAAGAAGGATCGATAAATCTGGTGGCATAAGTGGCAAACGCTCCGGAAACAGGGAAAGTCGACGACAACTCCGCAAGAGCTTGCATGACACAGTACAAAAATGTGGAAACAACGGCCCAGCCAATCAAAATACCAGCAGGTCCGCCTGTGGCAAGTGATTGACCTGAAACAATAAGAAGACCCGAACCGACACAGCCACCCAACGCAATAAACGCTTGCGAGAGCGGGCTGATCGATGAAACAAGATTAGAGTCGGCAGTATTTTGCACAGCACGTTCCAAGGAATTTAGATCTGCATTAGCGCTGGCGTTTTTGGGGGCAGGTTTGAAACTGTCTTTGAAAGAAGTCCATTTCGATGGTTGCGAAGACCCTGTAAAAGATGCGTATTGCGATTCTAGGCTTGATGCCTTCTCGTTGGATGTAATAGCAGACATGTTATCCACAAGTAATCAAATGGAGAAAAAAGAAAAACAAGCTGCTGAAAAATGTGGACCAAGAAAATGAAAAAACAAAATTATATAGTGCTTCAAACAGGATGTGTCAAAGCTTTTATGCCTTTGTCTGACTTGGTTAAGGCCGTATTATTAACCACCAAAGCGCCTCAGCAGACACGCCAAACGCCGTGTCTCTGCACATAACTGCAGCGGTTCAGGCCTACCCCCAAGCTGTGTGTCGGACTTTGGTGCACACGCTCATGAAAACCGGGGTTTCTTTTTCTTGGTCGGCGAAGAAATACCGAAGCAACGCATTTAATTAGATTGTATTTCTCCGTGTCCACGCTTTGAGATTCCCACTGTGACGGGATACTGTGACGGGATATTTCAGCTTAGGCTAAGATGGCCTATGACTGCACCAATGATATTTATAGATATCAAATGGGGTGTCTGTCTGCGGTGATTGCTTTTTTGACCAATGTTGTTTTCGCCACTGGCCTTCATTTCGTCTTCATTATGACTCAAGCCAGCAATGGAACTATGCGCTTATTTGGCGTCTAGCCAAGGAGACAGAGCGATGAGCACACCGGTCCCGGAAACGGAGACCGACACGGCTAACGACGGCATATGCGACAAAAAAAGAAAAAATAAAAAGAAACACATCACATCGCGATGTTGCGCGCAATTGTGCAGGAAACTGAGCCTCTTCTCCGTTTCTCCGGATTTCCCTCCGGACCACATCAATCAGCCGAAACGGATGATCTCTCCAGTGCGATGCCTGCAGATACTCACAATAGCGGGGTTGCTGGGTTCCGAAGCGCAATGAGTCGCAAAGCGCAATTTTGGCTCTTGTTGGCAACCATGGTCATTGATCGGGGGACGCTTGCTCAATAGGAATGAATCATAAAGTGTGGCTTTTCGCGCAAGTGATTTTTCCTGAGATTTCAACCAAAATTTCTGGCATTTTTTATTCATCCGACGCTGAAGCAAAACCACAAAACCACAAAACCACAACAATAATTATTTCCTCGTCTCACTGATATTGTTTGTAATACCACCTTGCTTGAAATGTCCAATGAGTACCGTTTGCAAACATCCGTCGAGCCCCACACTTTAAAACGGGTGTTCGCCCTTGCTGGCACCGAATGGTCCGCCAAGCTTTCAGCGGAAGAATTTGCCGAGATCCAATCGAAACAGCTCGTGGATCACGTTTTGAAGGGTAATCCTGGCCGTGCGTTTTACTTCGAATCGAAAACAGGTGACATTCATGCTAGTTGCGTTGTCATTCAGCACAAAGCTTTATACAAGGAGCCGGGCGTGAGCACTATAGGCACTGTCCCCGATCCGTCGCTGTTTGGTGTGAATAACGCCTCTGCAATTCGACTCAGTTACGTATTTGTGGCAAAAGAAGCTAGGGGGAAAGGGTTGATGGGGCGCTTGATACCACAGGCCATAGAATACACCGAAGCAGAGATTTTGAAGAAGGAACTTGCGAAGTCTTCCGATAAGAATGACAGCTTCAAACTGATGGTGCTGGATGGGAACACCATTGACCAAAGGTTGGTGCTGCATTACTTGGGCAAGAAGTATGTGTGGTTCTTGTACTCCACAATTGACCTGGCTTATGCAAAGTTCGGGTTTAAGGCATATCCTCTCGAAGGATACAGACTTGATCGTGGCCTTTCGTTAGGAAACACAAATCTTCTTGTAAGGAAATTGCTCTCGAGTGATAACGTGAAGGAAAGTGGGAAAAAGCTCCGTTTACTTGACGGCACAAAACCATTGGACCGCCAATTGATCGACCAGATCATCCAGGGCAAGCAGCTCGAATTACTCACGGACTTGAACAAGAACGTTTACCATTCAGAACTCCTGGGAGACCTGCACTCATCGCTGTCCTTCACCAATTTATCCACTGCGCTCTCCTCTTCTAGGAGAGGCTCTGCAAGGGATTTGCCATTCGCTGCCAATTCGGAGTTGGGCCTGGGGTCCAAAGAGGGTGCATCACCTGGTGCAGTGAAGTTTAATGAGACCTCTTTTGGAAGCGTGGGACAGACCGCTCTGGCGGGTTCTATTCCTGAAAGTGCGAATGTTCAGCAAAGAAGAAAATCCTCGATTCTTCTGCTTGGGTGTCCTAAATTCGCCATATTACCTGAAGTTTCTGATATGGACCGGATTTTTTCCTTGACAAGAGCCACTGCTCAAAAAGAAGGGTCAAAGGAAAACCGCGACTACTCGTCGGTATATGGCGCCATCCTCACCAACGAGCTCCAGAAGAAATCCTTCTATGTATTGTGGATGTTGCTCAAAGGCACAGAATTCACCATCATTGCGATGGGAGAGTTGAGATTCGACCTCTTTGGAATGATGGCAGATCCGCTGGGCAGGTCGAACGACGCTGGACGCAGACGTTCTTCTTCATTCACCGGGATCAACGAAATGGGAGGATACAACTTTCAGGACTTGGACTTGTTAGTGAACACGGCCGTTCACGTGGCCCAGAAAATCTCCCTAGACCCCGAAGGTGCTTCGGTATATTTGAGTTTGAATGACTTGCCTACAACAATTCCCAGGCCTGTTCTACATGACTTTTTCCTCAACTACTTGCCCAAGGCTTATGAGCCGCAGGATCCAAATACGGCCCATGGCTTAGCATCTGGAGACGACGCACGGCTCGTGACCTACATTGAGAATTTCTCGCAAACCCTGATCTTGCCAATGTTAAGAAAGTATGGAAGCAAGGATGCCAGTTTCGAGCTCGATTGGGTGGCCAATACTTTATTGTCTTGGGGGTAGAGAAGCCAAACAGTGCATTGCATATGGTAGTCTATTTTGAATGGTTGGTTATTTCAAATACCGGCTGGCTGTGCCAGCAATCCACAACGCATTACAAAGCCCCGCCCATCCCCTGCTCCTGCGCGCACGTCGGGAATGTTCGTGTTGGGACTGCTTGTGCAGCTGTTTTCGTACCTTATTTCTATTGTGGTCTATGGTCTGAATATACTATCATGTTATGGATGGTGGGATTATGGGGTCAAAACATTATATATGGCCGTTCCTTGTGTATCTTGGAACTAACGAATACCAGCACGTGTAATTAAAAAAAAAAAAATCAACATTATCGTAACGAAATGGCGCGTGTTATGCGATCGGCTAAGCTTGCCTTCTTTCATACGAAGAACATATGTGTAGTTACCACTTTGAGCCAATCTCATGACTCTGGTGTATTACCACACCCCGGGATTTTGACTTGTGTGTTTTAACAGTGAGCAATAAAAAACAATGAATCAAAAGAATCTATCAATAAAAAAAAGCTTTGCTCCCTCAAGTTAATGCTTGGGCATTGATTCAATACCTTTTCCAGTCAACACGCTTGCTAGGTATTTCAAGATTCATTCCCCATTCATACAAGGACTGAGAATAAACACCCAACATGACATTGTACGTGAGGTGAAAGACCCACTCAAAGGTTTTCCAAGCATAGAAGCATGCGAGCACAGTATAACAATAATGCCTACTATAACAACGATGCTTCGATGTACATCAAGAATTCCAACAAATCAAAAAGTACTAATGATATCGATTCGTGATATTTAACGTTTGACGGTGCAATAAGCTACCAATATCTGGGACTTAAGCCGAGGGAAGGGCGAGAAAAGAAAAGCTCCCGGGATTTGAAACCTGACGTGCGCCTGCATTGGATTGCGAGGTGATCAACACTGGGGCCTAGATCTGGTCAAGGGCGGTGTTCGGAACAACACGGCTAGCGGGAGACTGCATATGTAGTCCGACCCGACAAAAAGTGCACATCCTTGACCTCGGTGTATCTCCCCGATACTTCCTGAGCTTGCTTGCATACATGCCTGCTTGCATGTAAAGATTTTTCAAATGCCGAGATACGGTGCTGACGAATTCTCGCTTGAAACCGCTGAGGCGTAAAAAGAAATTACGAAAAAATACAAGTGAAAAAGTCTAAACCACATTTTGAAACAATCACATGAAAGGTGAACACTTGCTTCGTTTTGTGTATTGATTATTCACATATCCATGGGCGCACAACCTCTATAGCTCGAACAGGTGACCCAGTCTAGAAGAATATATCCAGGCGTGTTTCAATCTCCGGTCAAAGGCGTAGCGAATGCCTAGCGAGTGGCTTTGTACGATAGGTTTTGGTCATTTGCCAAACAAGAACAAAAGTTTATTTCCAAGGGGCGACCACTGACACTGCCCCGCAGTCTTGGGAAGGCTGAGTGGGGGTGACTTTACATAAACTACTACGTGCTGGTGCTGCGCCCTGGGCTTTGGGGGGTGACGCGCCAGATTTTTGTGTTTTTCAAACACCGATGCACTCCCACGCTCATGCACGTATGCATATCTTCGGAGCCCTCCGCCATTTCCCCTCCCACGTATAAAGCACACATGAATTCCCCAAAACCACAGAAAAGTTTTTTAAGCCTGCTTTGCCCAAGCGTTTTTGCCTCAAGTTCCCACTTCCATTACTTTTCATAGTTTCAAAGTGCTGCATTCACCACCATACACCTCCATCTGTGTTTCCTCTACAACCACCTCGACATGGCCCACCCATATCAGTCCATGACTGAGATCCAGTACCAAAATCATTTACCGCTGTACTACCAAGCCAACTATCCACAGCCGCCGTCACGAATGCCCGTGGTAGACTATCACTATAACCCTGAGCTTTCATATCCACAAGTGCCGCAAGCCTCTGTCGGGTGGCCGCTTTATCCGAGGCCCTCCCCGCCACAGAAAGAGGCCTTGACGGTATCTCCGTTATCACATAACAGCATGAACTTCCAGAATTCCGCTCAAGGCCTGGGGTTGTCTGTGCCGCCTACTTCTTTGCAATACTCCGCCGTACCCTATATGGTTCAAGGAGCTCTGCCCGTGATGCTGGTTCCCAGAACTGCCGAAACCACAACCTCATTGAGCGATAAAACGGGGCTGAAAACACTACTGACACACGGTGCTCTACCCACACAGAAACCTACAGGTAGTGGTGTGGTTGCCAATCTTCCCAAAGCGACACAAAAGGCGCTTCTTGATCCCGAATATGCTTCGGGTTCAGACACGTCGATTTCCGAAAATACTTCTAGACGAACTTCCAGCAGCTGTAGCAGTGCCAGCAGTAATGTTAACATTACAAAACTTCCGAGTGAGGAAAACGTGGAGTCAGGTGACAAAGATGACTTGCTTAATAATCAGTGCAATGTGTGCGGAAAGGTGTTCCAGAAACCTTACAACTTGAAAAGTCACATGAAAACCCACTCTACGGAGAGACCTTTCAAATGCCTGTTCTGTCCAAAAACCTTTGCACGGTCTCACGACCGCAAACGACACGAAAACCTACATGGCGGCCAGAAAAACTTTAAATGCGAGGGGTACTTGCGCAACGGTGCTAAATGGGGTTGTGGGAAGAAGTTTGCCCGTTCCGATGCTTTATCCCGTCACTTCCGCACGGAGACAGGGTACCTTTGCATCAAGCAGTTTATGGATGAGGAAAGGGAGCAGGAGGCAACGGGCAACCGTAGGCCAGATTTGGCATACCCGCCTCAACACATCCATTCAGGACATCCATACTACCAGCATCAGCACCAGCACCAGCATCCACAACAGCATCAACAACAGCATCAACACCAACATCAACATCAACCACACTACACGATGAATGCAACCATGCGGCCCTACGAACAAATGGTTTATGCACCATCCCAGATACTGCTTCCGCCATTGCTTAGGCACTAGATAAATGCCTGTCCAATGTGGACTGCCCCGTTTCACTTCTTTATTGTGGCGCCCGGCATCCCAGGGATCCCTGAGGTACACGGCAGCCACGCTTCATTTTTGGTTCACAGCTTTAACACCCAATATAGAAATAGAATATATTACAGAAGGCGTATACTTCAAAAACATTGCACATACTAGTTTAAGGTTAAGGTTAGACTTCCTTGGGTCATCAATTTAGGACGTCGTGCATCACCGGCGGGCCTGTGAACCCCATTCTGGCTCAAACATGTGGTTCGAGACTTGGTATAACACGGACAGAAAGTATTTATGTCGAGAGACTCGATTAGAGCACAAGCGATTAAAAATATTGATTTGCCAGCAAATAACATGTGTCCACTTCCGTGAGCATCACTTTTTCGCGAGAGGAAAAAAAAAAGCCACATTCCCAAGACGGGCATGCCCGCGTCCGATAATCTCATCGACCGGAAATCACATCCTAATACGAGAAAGAAATACCAATACCTCTTTCAGAACTATCCTAAACCAGTCCTCTCAAGGAATTAAATACAAAAAAAAAAAAAGACAGAAACTCACTGGAATTAGAACTTCGGGTTTAGTCTTGAAATAGTACCTGCTTATACGCACTTTCGTTGCCTACTGGCGCCCCAAGAACGCACTGGCAACAGGTATCATGTAATGCGCATTCCGAGGCGTCCAGCTGCGATCGGTGTAAAGAAAATTCCGTACTTACCTCTTCTGGAATTTTGGGGGAAAGACTTGAGTCTGTCACTCTTTTTGACTTGTGAAGTGACTAAAAATATTCCAGCAGAAGCATTCGAGAATAAGAATAGGAAAAAGTCTAGCTTTCAACCCCGAAAACTTTAGATAGGAATCTTAATTTTCGAGACTAAAATAGGGGCGGAATACCGCCCCGGTAAGTGCATGCTGCATAGGCTCTCCTGCAGACTGCCCGGGATCTGAAATACAAATGCCGCGCTGAGCAACCAATACTGTTTAGTTTCTTGCTTTAATGTTGCAACAAAAGTGATGCCTAGAATCTAGTATTCTTTGAGATTTTTTCTTGTATCCGCTTCGTCTTAGAAAAATTTTATTTTCTCATCGACAAAATTCTAATAAATGCTGTATCAGCTATCTCCATATCAGTGGTTTTTTTCTTGGCTTTTTTTCTTTTTTCTTTTGTTTTTTCGAGTTTGCGCATGCATGTGCATTTTGGCGGCAAAAGACTCCCGCCGCCCATGAACGAGCATTCCAGGGCGAACACACATGCATTCCGCTACCATCTATTCCATCTCCTCCGCAAAAAGACTTTCCGAAACTGTTGCCACATTTTCATGAATGGTTTGTTAGTTATTGCTTTTTGCTTTTTTTCATTCGTTTGCTTGTTCCTTAGTTCGTTTGTTTGCTTGTTTGCTTGTTCGCTAGTTCGTTTGTTTGTTTGTTTGTTTTTCTTTTTTTGATGATATTTTTTTTTGTTTTGTTTCTTTGCGCGGTATCCAAAATGCCGTTCCTTATCAATCTTTATCTGAAGTTTTAGCGGCGGAGAAGCGTCGCTTGGTGACGTCACTTGTGTCTCAATATCACGTAATTGGCAAGTTCGTAGTTCAAACACCGGAACTTTCCGGAACTTTCCAGTTCCGGCAGCCCGTGCTTCACTTTAGGGCTGATTGGATTTCTCTTTGTTTCTATATCACCACTGAAAATGGTGTTGTGTAAATCCTGCACAGCCTAGCATATTTTATCTTGATATTAGTGGCTTAACAAATATGATATTCAAGCGTTAACACAATTTTCGTTGTTCCTGTGTATAGTCTACCCCACCCCACAAATTTGTTTTCCCGAGGGTACCCCAGTTTCTGGGGTAAATTGGTGGATGACCCTATGTGTGGAACCTTCAAACACACAAAAGATCAAGAAAATATCAAAAAATAGGTGAAAAAAATTCAAAAATTAAAGATAGAAAAGAAAAAAAAAATTTCAAAAGGCGAACCCCATTCTCAAAAAAGTAAAGCACCACTATTTCGAAGTTTTGTGCTTTTCGTGTTGGTGTTTCATCGGTGTTTCAGCTTCTCTTTAACCCGCCAGACCTGAAACCTCACATTCTACAGATAACAAGCGTCTGCATTCTAAAGAGAAATACAGAAACCCTGAAGCAACAAAAATGGACTCTATCCAGTTCTGGGAAAGAAATATTCCCACCTTACCTGTGCCATCCCTCGAAGCATCCCTTCAGCAGGTTTCTGTGGCTTTGAAGCCACTTCTTACCAGTGAAGAGTATGATGAGTTGCTTCTTGAGTCTGCCCGGTTTATTGCCAATGAAAATATTTCAAGGATTCAGGCGCATCTCGAAGCGGCGGCTGCAAATCCCAATGTGTCCTGCTATTTGAACGTGGTCAACGGCGCCAGCTACCCTGGTATATACGGAGATATTCGGGGCGATATTCTTCCCCGCAACCCATATCTTGTTCTCGAAGAAGACCCCTATGCCATGACCATAAACCCGCCCAACCAGGCGCAGCGGATGGCGTCTCTAATTAATTCTTCTCTCAAGTTTATAGTGACGATGCGAAATGGCAAATTGAAGCCCGACGTGACTCCAAAAGCCGGGCGGCCCTTGACGATGAATTGCTATCGCAATCTCTTTGGCACCACAAGAGTCCCAGCGCCACACCACCTGGTCACTATCAAAACACCCCGCGATCTAAATGACTCGCGACACGTAGTGTTCATTTGCAACAACCAATTCTATGCATTGGAAGTATTGACCCGCAGTGAGGAACCGGCAGCACTGAGCAAACATGAGCTTTGGTTCAGTGACACTGAGCTTGCTTCGATTGTCCAGGCCATCATCGAAGATGCCACTGGTGTCGACCGCGTGGCTTCTGTCAATAATGGGATCGGTTCAATTACCACGCAAACATATGGTATCTGGGAAAGTGCACGGTTTGAACTTGAGGAGTCCAGTCCCAAGGAGTTGGCAGCTGTTGACAATGCTCTTTTCGTGGCGGTTCTCGATACAACCACTTCACCGGTGACAGACCAGGAAAAGACAATGGCCATTTCGCATGGAACCTCGATTCTTGCCGATGGAACCAATATCCAGGTCGGCTCGTGTGCGCTGAGGTGGTACGACAAGTTGCAGCTCATTGTTACCTCCAATGCGGTGGCAGGAATCGTTTGGGAGTCCACTTCTATGGACAGCACCGCCATCTTACGTTTCATCAGTGATATATACACAGATCTGATCTTGAAGCTTGCAAAAAACATAAACGGTGCCGAGAGCACGCTTTTTGACAAAAACATTCGTTTCGTTTCGCAAAAGGAACAAGCCCAAAAGCCTATTGCTCGTGTTTTGCTGTTCAACAAGACTGCCGAACTCTCGACAATTGTTCACTTATCTGAGACTCGTTTGGCTGATCTCCTTAACCAACATGAGTACAAAACCTTGACCATGAAACTCAACACGGTGTTGCTCTCGAAGTTGGGGATTCTGACAAACTCGTTCTTGCAGATTGGGTTCCAGATCGCGTACTATGCGTTATACGGAAAGCTTGCAAATACATTAGAGCCCATCACCACCAGAAAATTCCGTGATTCCCGGACTGAGCTTATTGCCGTGCAAAATGATGCGATATCCAATCTCGTAAAACTATTCATCACATCAGACGATAATCCTAAGAAATTGGATGCGTTCAAGGCCTGCTGCGAAATCCACACAGCCCAATACCGGGATGCAATGGCAGGCAAAGGCTTTGAGCGCCATCTCAATGCACTCTACCAGGTGTTTACAAGGCCAGATGCCATCGCCAACTTGAACAAAGTCAACATGCACACTTCTCTTTCCCCTATCCCTTTCTTGGGGGAGCATAATGTACAAGTGCCGCCTTTCTTATCGGGGAGTATATTTGAGAAATTGACCAGTGCTGAGCTATTGATATCCAATTGTGGCAATCCGGCGTTACGCTTGTTTGGAATCCCACCTGCGATAGACCAAGGGTTCGGGATCGGGTACATAATTCACAAAGATGAAGTTGTTGTAACGGTATCATCGAAGTATCGCCAAACTCAACGGTTTTTGGACACATTCAAATCGTTTATGGGCGAGGTCAAACGCCTTTTGATTGATGAGACAGACCCCCTTATGGAGCTGACCGAGCTCGAGAACCGCAAGCACGAGTTGCAAAATATCAGAATTCAAAGAGAGCTAAGCAATGTCAACTTCGGGTCTTCGCTGACCAGACATCCCATAGATCTTTCCTTGGATACCCCTCATTTGGAACCTGATTTGATGAAAGACCTCCCTGAAGATCATTCAGATGAAGACTACAAGTACTTAGGTGGGTATGGGTATTTTGACATGGGACAGGTAACCATTCGAGGAGACCAGCTTTCACATGCAGAAATGTCTATGAACAGCCAGTTGCATGTAACTTCGAGTTTCACTTCGAAAGCTAACTCGCAACATCTGTCACATTGCAATCTTCAGGGAATGAGTGGCAAAAAGTACACACAAGTCAATGACATGAGAGAAAGGTTCACCTTGAGCGAGAAGATCAGGGAGCGGTTATCGTCAAAGTCGAGCACGTGTGAAGACACAGGAGAGGATTTTTAGGTGGGAGAGAGGGAATTGTTAAATAAAGAAACTTTCACGTGATCGTCAGTATGATCGTCGGTGTGATACTTGATCATTGAAGGAGAGAATTCCCAAATCCCGATAGCACCCTGTTAGGGGGTCTCGAAGTCTGATGATTGCAAGGTATCAAGTCGCCTTATTTGATCCGATGTTTGATGATGTTGATGCACCAGGGAGGATCCTTTGAAAGTGGAGAGCTAGAATGGAACTTTGGTCCAGCAGACCTTGACGAAAGGTCAAGTATAGCTCAGGGCATCCGGTGGTCTACACGAAGAAACAAGTTACAACATTGAGCGGTGAGTTTAATGTGACACACATATTGGATGAAACTTATACATGTGGTCATCTAAGGGTACTTTTTCGATGTCTCTTTCCTTTACAAGACCTCGCTGTAGGGGTTTAGTCCTTAAAGAGGTAATGCTGTTTGAGCAGCAGTTGGAGCAGCCCTCGGGTGAAACGAGCGGCTTATTTAAAGCGAGCAAAGCCCCACAACTACTATCAACAACATTCGGCAATACCTGTCACATTTTTGGTCCACATGCTTTCTTTGGGGTCTTAGTTTTCATGAGACACTGGGAACCTCGTATCCTATTCATAAGTATCCATAGCGAGACGAAGGTTTCTTGCTTATTACGGCATTATCCAACTTTTGGGGTTATTCTTTTCTCGGTTATAACATAGTCATGAATGATCGGAACGGACCTGTTCCAAAAATGAACCTTTTTTCGGGGAGTGTTTACTCACGGCAACAGAGAATGATCCCAAAGGTATCAGGTGAATAGTCAGGCCGAGGCTCAGAAGAAACTAGAGGGTTTCGTGAGGTTTGGATGGCAAGGAACTATATCAATGCCTTTGACTATATATCAAACACTGTTTTGATTTATGTGGAACGAGGCTCGCAATAGAGTTTCACCGCTGAGTATGATGTATAACACAAAACAAAGAGCACCGTCTCTGGCCACCATATTTTAAAAGTATCGAAAATATCACATTTCAAATTTGAAGCATGTTTTTTGTCGGTTTAAGAACCAAAAAGCGTTTGTTGTCTTCTTGACAAAAGGCTATTTCTACCAGTAAAAAGGATGCTTCTTCAGGTCTCCCCAGACTTTCCGTCAACTTAAGCTGGGTTTTTATGAGATCCCACGCTTGCTAGTTTGTAGCCACCACACTCCGAATATAACGATATATAACGATATTCATTTGTTTTGGCGCTTCCTTTACTGCCTGGGAAGATCTTGCAGCCATATTATTATTTTGGAGTTTAAAACTCAAAGATGAATACCTTCAACATTTCGTGTCACACCTCAACATCCATAAATTATCTTGGATCATTCAAACATTATGGGATCAATTACAGCATTCAAAAAAAAAAAAAAAAAAGGACCTGGATCACCAAATTCAAACTCCCACCTGGGTTCTTGAGGAAACTGTGTACGTCTATTGGACACGGACCGTTACATACACCTTTGCACCAGCAGAAACAGATCGGCGCAACTCCAAAGTGGCCCAGGTCCCATGATATCTTGAAAGAAAAAAAAAATCAAAAATATTGTACAACTTAGGCGAAGAACAAACATAAATTAGGAATGTTAGTATGAAAAAAATAAGCTCCGATACGGGGAGTTGAACCCCGGTCTCGACGGTGAGAGCGTCGTGTGCTAGCCGTTACACCATATCGGATCTGTGCGTCAAATATCTTGCCTATATCAATAGGAGAGATCAAAACATGGAAGTACATGCAGCACCCAATATTAATGGCAATATTGTGGAAAATAAGCAAATATAACGAGTAAAAGAACTTACCACTAGACCCGGACATCAGAGTTCATGTATACGAATTTCCTTAGCAGGACAATTGCTTGATGGGGCCAAGGCAGAGCAAGAACTTTTGAATCGGGTAACAAACCGACATTTCGTCCAGCGCATCATTAACTGGCTGGATGAAGCTGGGCCAGATTGGGACACGGAGCAGATATTTATCATGAGGATATCGGTCCATGGGGGTCTTGCGCACCCGTACACCAGTGTACCTCGTCGGTTTGGACCCCGGCGAAATATGATCAAAATCGATAGTTTTCCCATATGTTTTGGCACATCCATATTTATTGGATCTTTAGGAATGCAACGACATAAATTTTGGCCAGGCTCAGTTTGGTGTTTGTGCATTGCAGCCACTCCTAATTAGGATGGGGCCACACTATGGATGGCTGCGCGAGGTTAGTCGTCCGCAAATTCAGTGTGATCGAACTATGATATTGATAGTGATCTAATCTTTATGCTTGCCGCTATTGCTTCCCCGTATAAATGTAATTAATTTGGTGCTGTTTGAACACAGTGGCTGCAATGATCTTTCTTCTTGAAGAACATCAGTGCCAACCCAAGACACTTTGACCAGGGTATGACTCGGCAAGAGAAAATTATCTCAAATGATTGAAGAGCAGAATCACCCACGGAAGAAAAAATTTGGGTAAATAAAACATTCTTAGTTCTTTTCAACTCAATTTTAGGTCAGAGACTCCTGAGGAAGGCGGATTTCAACAAAAAGTGGAATCTTTTTCTTTTCTTAAACATTGGACTTGCCCATATTAACCACTATCTGCACTACAGTGCCACCGTTCCATGGTGCCTCGCCTCAGCATGCTCTCCACCCTACCATGAACAAGACATGATGCTCATAACCAAACACTGAACTTTACGTCGCCCAGGCCAAAAACATTGACAAGACACAATCAAATTTCTCGCCATGGGAGGCATCGCACAGTTATCCAAAAGCCTTATACGGATTCGAGGCCCCGACGCGGCACGTTTTCTCAATGGTCTCATCACCACAAGACTACTTCCAAACGTGGTCAAGAAGAAACAGCACACTATTTCCGCCAATGAAAACAGACACCTTGGGCTCAACAGCTCGGTAAAGTTGCTGGAGAACTGGGGCGCCATGCATGAGGACATCTACGACCCAGACCAGAACATCTTTGTTACGCGGACCGGGATCTTTTCCATGTTTCTCAACTCCAAAGGACGCGTGGTCAACGAGTGCTTTAACTACCCTGTGCCGTTCCACACCACAACTACGGGCCTCAAAACCGACCATGACACCGGACCCAACTACCTTCTAGAGGTGGACCCGGTGTACTCTAGGCTGCTACTATCGTTGCTCAAGATCCACAAGCTCAGTGCCAAGGTGAAGATCGAGAATGCGAAGGACGTTTACTCCTACTATTATTACAACGACACCCCCGAATTTGAGGACTGGTTGGAAACCATCCAGGAGCACTACTTCCGTACACCCGACCCGCGATCGGGTCTAGCGTGTGCCAACATGTTTGTGAGTGATGAAGTCGTCATTCTGGAGAAAGGTGCGCCCCATGTGGTGGGGTTGGCCATCGACAACAGAATCCCCAATTTTGGCATCAAAATCTTGACCAATAGTCCGTTCGAAAGTCCTCGGGAGCTTCTTTCTGCGTCTTTTCTCTCGAAGTTCGGTGCCAACGTGGTGCCGGAGCATTTGGTCACGACAAGAAGATACATAAATGGGCTTTTCGAGACGTCAGATGCACCCAAGGGCCAAAGTTTACTCCCTTTTGAGGCCAATCTTGACTACGTCAATGGCCTTTCTCTTGAAAAGGGTTGCTATGTCGGGCAGGAACTCACCATCCGCACGTTCAACGGTGGCGTGATACGGAAACGAATTGTTCCTGTTGAGTTTGGCCAAGATGTTTCGCCACTTCTTGAGGGTGTAGACCTTAGCGCGGTTGAGATAACTAGACCTTTGCTGCCTGAAGCCAGAGACGCCGAAGTTTCACCCAAAATAGCCGACAAGCCTGCCGCTGGGGCGCTGCCGTTTGCGTCTCCTTTTGGAGGGGCTGCACCCGTGGGCAGAAGAGGAAAATTGGCCAAATTGATGTCTGTAAATGGTAGCCATGGGTTCTTATTGGTGGCCGTTGAGGAGGTGGAAAAGGATGAGCATTTTGAAATGAAGACCGGCGACACCACGGTGGCATTCAGGGCATATTTGCCTGAATGGTGGCCGGTGGACTAGGCTATGTATATAGAAGAATCAGTGTCGGGTTACTGGTTCTATCAGTGTTTCACATTGCATTTGTGGTCCTTTTTGTTACGCTTTATTAAATTGTAAGGTGGGAACAGGAGGTTGTTTTTTTTTGTTTTGTTTTGTTTTCATGCTTTCAAGACTCTATTGCTTGTGAGTACTCTGAGTTGATGACTCTCAGGGATGGTCGATCAAAGCAACACAATCGTCACATCAAAGGTTTCATCATCTTCGGTCTATGTGCGACGTATTAGTTCATAGCCTGTTTTTAGAAAGAGAAGCATTTCTGGGTTTACGTATACACAGAGTTTCGCCTAGAAAAGGTCTAAACAGAGTATGTAAAGGTGTGATTTGCTCTTTCTTTATTAGTATTCAAAACTACAACATAAATTAGGCACAATAGGCTTCTATATGTGCGGGCACGTTAGCTTGGGTGAAAAGAATCATTCATGATCATCCATTGAAGCCCTCTTTCTAACATCGCCACACCAGAATTCTTATTGCCTCAATGATGACCTTTATGGATATTCCTTTTCTCATCGTGGCATTCTGTCTGTAAAAGAACTGCAAGAATGCTGCAGATTCGAGTGCTATCGAAGGATGTGATTTGATACTAGTGCACTGGGTAATATATGTAAATTGACCCTAGGCTCTCCTCTCGTGTGAACAAGTTGAGTATCAACAATTTCGAGCCTTTTATCCCTCCCAAACCTTTTTCAGATAATCAGGGTGCATCAAAGGACAGTGGGTCCGATCTTCTCCTGGCCACAGAACGCTAAAACCGGTGTGAAACGTACTGATTTAAGTTGCGCAGTAGTGGCGAGAACTGGTGGAAGCTCTTGACACGTTAAATTTTTTAGAGAACGTCGTAGTTCAAACTCCAAGAGCCCCCTTCAAATTCTCATGAATGCGTGCCGAACCCTCTTGGATCCATTTTTCTATAGAAATCGACCCATACAGTTTTCCAAAAGGTGTGTGCGATGTGGTTGTTCCCTGGCACTTTCCACCGCTTCTCAAAAAAATACCAACACTTCCCTTCATGCCCTCTTTTCTTACATTTACGAACGAGACAGCCATTTCTTGTTTGTTTGTTTTCTTTGTTCTTTTCTTGTTCTTTTTTTCTTCTTTGTTTGTTTTTGCTTTTTGTTCTTTTTACGTTTAATCCCTTTTCTGTGTTCCGATTTGCTAAAATATTCCTCAAATCCCCTTGGGCTCCCCCACATGACTTGAATGAACAGAAGCTTGTTCAACAAACCACCGCCAATTCCTTTCAACCCATCCCGATCCCATTCAACCCATGAACACAACAGGAAACCGCATGGTTGCTTTCAAAAAGAAACATGCAAAATGAAACATACAAAATGATTTTTCTCTCATGAGTGGGTGTCAGACAAGAAAATGCCTACGTTTCTAAAATGTGGGACCTTAGGAAATCTTGGTCTTCTGACATTTTTGAGTTCGGGGTTTTTCCCAATGCGCATGCAACAAGCACGCCGAACACCAGCGGGAGCGACGAACCTCGCTCGTTTCTTTGAGGCAGTGCGGATCTAGAATAAATTTACGAGCCCCTTTTATTTCTCGTTGGGGGGGCCCACTTTCGTATTCGTGACGCCGAACAAACTACCACATTATAAAACTCACGTGTAATGTTTATTATGTATATTATGTTTATTATGTATATTATGTATACTATGTATACTATGTAAATAATGTACACAAATCGTCAAGTAAACAAATCGTAAAATGCCCTATAAAATCATGTACAAATAATAGTATTTGTTTACGTAAAACACATTCTATAAACCATAAATATTTTTCCACCAAGAAAAAAAGAACCATGCCAAACCTCGGACCCCCGATCCGGAACGCGGACAATAACGCGGACGCCGCGTACACCACGTTCTGTCAAAAGGTGTGCGACATGGGCCCCCCATTGCAGATCTGAGCCTCGTACTCACACAGCTGTCTCCCTCCTTCACTCACTCCGGTACCACAGGAAAAACTTATCTTGAGCCAAGATAAAACCGCCGCCACTTCCGTATCAGCCTTTTTTGAACCGATCCACATCTGGCCTTTTTAGAGTGTAACACCAACCACCATGAGTTCTATTGCTTTGGCCAAACGGAGGATTTTTGTGTGCGTGCTAGTGCTTATTTTCGTCTCGGTATCCGTGGTGATCACGAGTCGGAGAAGGACACAACTTCTTCACGACATGCAAAGCAATGAGAAGATTTCCAGCCTAGCTGCGTTCCTCAATGATGCCCAGGAGAATGTGGGCGAAAACAACGAAGACATGAAAACCCGTGTGTCGCAATACTTGGGGAATTCAGAATTGCTTGATCCCCTCGATGATAGGCCGTTGGTCAATGACGAAGATCCAGATTTGGAGGAAATTGCCGCCCAGAAATCAAAGGCAAGTAGCAAAGACCAGAGCGAGGATACAAGTGAGAACTCAAGCGATTCAAGCGATTCAAGTGATTCAAGTGATTCAAGTGATTCAAGTGATTCAAGTGAGCCAAACGAACCAAACGAAGACCAGGGCGAGTACCCAAGCGAGTACCCAAGCGAAAATACTAGCCAAGATACTAGCCAAGATACAAGTGAAGATACTAGTGAACAGCCCGGCGAAAAGTCAAACGGAAAACCTAGCAAACCCTCCACCGCCAAAACCTCCAGCTCGTCTTCGGAGCCAGTATACTCTAAACCCAAGCAGGTCCTGAAAAAGGTGGTCAAGGGTTCTGGCTCTGGAACAAAAGCCACCGCAAAAAGCCACAACAACGTGCATTATAAAGAAAATACTGCCTTCCCCAAGGGCATCTCCAGAACAGCCAAAGTTCCCGGTTCTTTCTCGGGGCTGATGGAAATGCAGATCCCCTCCTTGCCTGACAAGGAGTACCCTAATATCCCTTCTCCCAGTAAAGAAAATACCAAGGGGACGTTGCCACTTCGCTTCTACTCGCACAACGTGAAAAACGGCCGTGGTAAAGAACTAGATGTTGGCGAAACGCCCTGGGAGTCGCGCAAAAGGGACGTGATCAACTCCATTAAGCTCAATGCTGTGGCTAACACTATCGTTCTCTTGCAAGAACCGTTGAAATTTCAAATCGACGATATCTTGGCAGACCTCAACCATTTCTCGCCAAGAAACAAGCCCGAGTGGACATACTACGGTGGAGGAAGGGAAGACGGTCTCAATGGCGGTGAGCATGTGCCAATCCTTCTCCGTTCGTCAGAGTGGACAGTGGTTTTCAACGATACCATTTGGCTCAACGATGTGTCCGAGCGTTCTGCTGTGATTGGTTGGGATGCAAAGTTCCCGCGTATCGCCACGTATGTAACGTTGCAGCACCGCGAATCAGGAAAGTACATCAACGTAGCCAACACGCACTTGGACCATAAGGGCTCTTTGGCCCGGAAGAACTCGGCGGCACTTCTAGCAGAGAAACTCCGTACTCTCAATGCGTGGCCGCTGTTTATCTTGGGCGATTTTAACGCCGTTCCCGGTGACGAGACTCACCAAGAGATGGTCAAGCAGTATGCTGATATCCATAATATCACCCCGGACTTCAGCCGCTATGGCCACCCAGATTACTCTGTCACTGGATTTTCGGGGAAGTTCTTGCTGGATGCCAAACGGATCGATTATGTTTTTGCCCCGAAGTACACGAAGAAACTCTCCGAGAAATTGTGTGACACCTATTCCCGTCCATTTGCTCTACAGGCGGTGGGATATGGGCTTCTTCACTCGAAGTTTGGCGGCGTGTACATGAGCGACCACAGGCCAGTGATGGCCGATTTTATCATGAAGGGATGTTCCTGAGCACCTGTTGTCAACCCTTCTTTGGTCCATGACGCAAAAAATTGGAAGGCAATTTATTTCATCTTCTCTATTGTTAGCAGTCTCTTGAGTCTTTCCTATTCCTTTTATTTTGGGTTCGTGCTTGAATGGAGTATTTGAATCCACAATCGGAACTTATTAGCCGGACGCCTTGTGCAAGAGTGATGTATCGACAAATCCTATAATATATGCCTTGTTCCTTTTCATTTATCACTGCTTCTGATATTGAGACAGACTTCTGTATGGGTTGTTTGAATGAACTACCTTCTATAAAGATTTCTAAGAATCAGTGACTTGGAAGGTGGTTGTCTAATATACCCATAAAGTCTCTTCACCAGTGTTTGTTTAGAATCTTCAATGCCCCATTTATTTCGAGTGTCATATTCAAAATTAAGCATTCTCATAGAAATCACATGCATGCATAAGGAAGGCTAAAATGCACTTGTATTTCGTGCCTGTTGATACACCCAAATCAACGCCGATTCCACCGCTAAACCTTTCTCTTCCAAAAATTCTGGCTCTGAAAGTATTTTGGCTCAAAATTTCTACTTTTCCAGGGAACGTCTATGCACAAATTGTCATAATATCTAACCTTAGCTTTTCCAATTCCATCTTTTCCAATTCCATCTTTTCCAATTCCATCTTTTCCAATTCCATCTTTTTCAATTCCATCTTTTTCAATTCCATCTTTTTCAATACCAGCTTCATTCTGATACGTAGCTGTAATAAAGAAGTACCTTTAGATGGTTATCATACCTCACATGAATACTAGGATATAAATTAAGAAGTTACATGATCGAACGAATATTGAAATCAAATCACGTTATACTAAAGTACCTCCTAAAATCAATTACGCGCACCATTAATTAAGCTACGACAACCAAAAATATCGGCTGCCCCCTACTACTCTCTAGAGTAAGAGTCGCCATATTCTTCAACCTAGTACATTCGGGGACATGTTTTAGGTAACCATCAACCAATTCTACCCTTAGAGGATGTCCTTCTTGCTCTGCATAACAACACCTCGGGTGCATGTCACACTCGATTAGGCGTTAAATGATTATTTGACCCGGGGTTTCATAAATCTCCGGTGGGTCTCCAAATTATCCAAATTTACTGATTCTGGCGTGCTTCCTCTTCTTCTTCTGTGCCCTCTATTTAGAGACGTATGTCATCACCTTGTGTAAATTTATTGCCTAACTAAACCTTCTACGTGTGTTCTTTCTCTCTGATGAAGAATACACGAACTGTACAAGCATTCCATCTAATACATGCTTATAAAAGTGACCGCCTGTGTTGATGTGTTCCTTTTGCTTTGCTGCTTTGAGTCCAATGAACAAAACTCAGCCTGCTTGGATGTTGTTACTATGACACCCAACAATGACACCCAAGAATGACACCCAAGAATGACACCCAAGAATGCTACCCAACAATGACACCCAACAATGACACCCATAATCTCTTGGTGACTACTTAAAGCGAAGTAAAAATACAAATACTTCATTACCAAAGAATGTAACCCCCTGTATCTGAGTCTTGCCATAGGTCGTGACGCGCCCCGGTTTTGGAGCTATTTGGGAATACATCACAGATCAAGTTACATAGAAGCGTTTTGAAAAGTTCACTCTTCCACCTACAAACCTTTCCATCTATACATGTTCCATATATATGCATGCAATCCCTGAATTGGCTTGTTCTTATCAAGTTTACAGAGACACCACCCCAAATGAATTTGGCACGACTTCTGCTGAGTTCTGACATGTGAGAATTCTTGCTGATACTGTATCATGTGTTACTCATTACTCGCATCAATGGAAGCGCACGTGACCAGAAAGCGATCTTCTCGCGTTTCAGAACGGGGACCAAAAAAAAAAAAAAAATACTCCATCACACTATCATGAATGACACGAAAAGACTTTGAATGTCTGTTTCCTCGCTAACTCAATGATATACTATGCTGACTAAGGGTGAATCAGCTTCGTGGGGCGAAATTTCCACCCTACGAAATACCCGCCAAGTTTGCAGCCGGGTTCTCGGGCCTGCTACTGCAACTCGCATTCGGCAGTCGCACGACCTTGGATCGAAAGAAAAAAAGAAGAAAAATTTCATACGCCTAAGATAATCGAAACCCAGAGTCATCTCATATTTCACACGTAGAAAAAAAAATCCAACACATCATGTCATACGACGATATTGAGAACGCAGTCCCAGACATCGTGATCGGATCTTCTGTCCCCGAAGAAGACAACGAAATCTATGAGCACGAGGTCGAGTCTGGAGCCGAAGAACAAGAGCCCGAAGAAGCCCCAAAGGAGAAGAAATCCGTCGCTTTTGCTGGCCTCGAAGATGAGTACGATGAAGAAGCCGCACGCAGGGAGTTTGAAGAAGGTGGCGGGCTCCCAGAGCAACCTGAGAACCCAGACTTCTCCCAATTGACCCCGCTTTCTCATGAAATCATCAACAGACAGGCCACCATTAACATCGGTACCATCGGTCACGTCGCTCATGGTAAGTCCACAGTCGTTAGAGCCATTTCCGGTGTCCAAACCGTTCGTTTCAAGGACGAGTTGGAGAGAAACATTACCATCAAGTTGGGTTACGCCAACGCCAAGATCTACAAGTGTGACGATGAAAACTGTGCAGCTCCAGGATGCTACCGTTCGTTCAAGTCCGATAAGGAAATCCACCCTAAGTGCCAACAACCTGGATGTAACGGCCGCTACACTTTGGTTCGTCATGTGTCCTTTGTCGACTGTCCCGGTCACGATATTTTGATGAGTACTATGTTGTCTGGTGCTGCAGTTATGGATGCCGCTCTTTTGTTGGTGGCTGGTAATGAGTCTTGTCCTCAACCACAAACCTCCGAGCACTTGGCTGCTATTGAAATTATGAAATTAAAGCATGTGATCATTTTGCAAAACAAGGTCGACTTGATGAGAGAAGAATCTGCATCTGAGCACCAAAAGTCCATCTTGAGTTTCATCAGAGGAACCATTGCTGATGGCGCTCCTATTGTTCCTATCTCCGCACAGTTGAAGTACAACATTGACGCTGTCAACCAAATAATTTGTGATTACATTCCTGTCCCTCCAAGAGACTTCACTGCGTCGCCTCGTTTGATCGTCATTAGATCCTTCGATGTCAATAAGCCAGGTGCGGAGATTGACGACTTGAAGGGTGGTGTTGCCGGTGGTTCTATCTTGAATGGTGTGTTCAAGATCGGTGATGAAATCGAAATCAGACCTGGTATCGTTACCAAGGACGACAACGGCAAAATTCAATGTAAGCCTATTTTCTCCAACATCGTCTCTCTTTTCGCCGAGCACAATGACTTGAAGTTCGCCGTCCCTGGTGGTTTGATTGGTGTTGGTACCAAGGTCGACCCAACCTTGTGTAGAGCCGACAGATTGGTGGGTCAAGTCGTCGGCTCTAAGGGCAACTTGCCATCCATTTACACAGACATCGAAATAAATTTCTTCCTTTTGAGAAGATTGTTGGGTGTTAAGACCGAGGGTGCCAAGCAGGGTGCCAAGGTCCGCAACTTGGAAAGTGGCGAGGTGTTGATGGTCAACATCGGTTCCACCGCCACTGGTGCCCGTGTCATTGCCGTCAAGGCCGATATGGCTCGTTTGCAATTGACCTCCCCAGCATGTACAGAGGTAAATGAGAAGATCGCTTTGTCGAGAAGAATTGAGAAGCATTGGCGTTTGATTGGTTGGGCAACCATCAAGAAAGGAACTACTTTGGACCCTGTGGCATAATCTTTTCTTCCATAAAAAATCTTCTAATTCTGTATTTATAGTCATGTTACGACCCATGTGTCAATGTTTCCACCGCTAGCATGTATTCCTCGCTTTGAATGAACTTAGGATACGAGTCAACTTCCATCATCCTGTAAACAGAGTAGGCGATCTTACTGAAAACGCGATCAATCTGATTAAGCATCTGCATAGTTTCCAATACCGAGCTTTGCTCAAGCGGGAGCTCGCATATGTCAGATGAAGATATGCTTGTTTCTTCCTCGGCAGCGCACACCTCTCGTGGTGCTTCAGACTTCAACTCGAATTTCATGTCCTCTTGCATCGGCGTTTTTAGGTAGGCAGAAAAGTCCCCATCTGAAAGCGGAGCATCGTTATATTTTCCTCCCTTCATCAAAGCTATCATGCGATCGATTTCCTGCTGCAAACCAAAGTCGATATTCAAGTTACTGGTAGAATCGGGACTGAAGTATCTTGAGCAAAGATATGATGCCATGGCAAGACTCTTACTCGACATCTTCTCTGCTGCCGTGAGTAGTCGCTCCTTCTTTTGGTTGTCATTTTCCTTGTAGTAATGTTTCACAAGTGACGAGAACTTTCGTTTGACATCTTGAAACTCTTTCAATTGAAGATAGGCATTCATGTTTTCCGAACACTTTTCTTTTTCCAAATGGCTCATGAACAAGTGACGTATACCAGGGTCTGCAAGTAACTTCTTAAAAACTTCCTTCTTGTGACCATTGGCTGGTTCGTTCTCTTCGCTGTCGCGAGATGTGGTCTTTCTCAACTCTTTAGATGCTTTCGCCGAAGAAGACCAACGACAAACGTATTCCCCCAGTTCGTTCCAAGTATAAAATGCGTCTCTGTGGTTCATGAACGTGTCACAAGTATCGGATTTAGTAACTGGGATAATTAGTCCGTAATGAAGCATTAATTGACCAAACTCAACTGCTTCGCTTGTTGAATAAAGGGTAGTACAATCACAAAGCCATTGAACGAATGCCTTTCCGGAAAAGCAGTACTCCACATAAACCTCCTTCTTGTCACTTTGAAATACTTTGTCACGAAATAACCTCACTCCTGACGCAGACTCGTAATATTGTACATGGGAATCGGATTCTGGGTTGGAGAAGTACCGGTGGTGGAAAGGGCTGAGACTTTCCTTCTTTCTCGCATTTCTTGGAATATGTTTTGAGGTAGATCCGCTGAACAAAATCTGGTCCGGGTCTAGTAGAAAGTCGGGCTCATCTATGTCGTATAAGCTAGGGACCATCTTTGGTTTGGCTTCTGGAGACCACACATTGGGCAGAGGCCCTAGCATCTCGGATATGAGTATGTGGTTCAAATACTTTGAATATAGAGCCCTTCGCGTTGTGCTTGAACGGTCAAATTGAAAGAGTTTCATGGTGTTAAAGTTGGATCTCACCACTTCAGGCATCTCATGGCGCCTCATTCCCACACTTTTACAGAAATTATAGAGAATTGCAGTACCTTTCGGGGTAATTTGTACCGTGGAGTGGTTATGAAGACTGACTGCCGTTCTTGAAGATGGATCATGTAAAAGATGACCTGTGAAAAATTTCTTGAGCAAGGTCAATGCCAAGTCTGGACCAAACGAAAAGGAAATAACATTATCAATGATTCCCAGCTCAATCTTGAGACACAAGTTACTCATTATAGAAACGGCTTCGCCAACCTTAAAACTGTAAGGATGAGCCTTGCTGAGTTGTGGAAGAATGTGCTTCTTTTTTGGGCGCTCCAAGGCAAGCTTCAATTGAATAATCAAAATGGAGAATGCAGCAATGAAATTTTGCTCATTTATTTCAAACCCTTGGGCCAGAATTCTTTTGAGCCTTGGTGGTTGTATGACATCACTTTTTGCACCCGTCATAAGCATTGAGTACTTGAAAACAGTAATAAATTGGCTGACAGTTGCGATTCACGATTGAGCTCTCGACCTTAAAATTCGGAACTCGAAAGACAAGAAAATAGAAAAACGAAAAGGCAAGAAAAATAAAATGGCAAAGAATAAAAAATTCAAAGAATTGTGGCGGAAAAGGCTTGTGCAGCATGCTGTGCTCCTTATATGCGAGAGAAGATGGAGTTCCTGGATGCAAATCTGAAACCAAGAATCTGAAACTTTCGCGCGCATAGTCTGAAACATCACAATCTAGTGAAACGCCTGACAAAGTTGTCTTCAGGGATCAACTTGGCTAGTTCTTCAAGTGAAACATCTAACTGTAGCATCTTAAAGTCGTCAAGCATTGTCTCTTTGTACATGTTTAGATTGTTATTGGCATTCACCTCACTGTTCGATGAAATAACATCGAACAAAAGTCCGGTCCTGTATACAACCCTCCAGCAACCTCGAAGAACTGCGGGCGAGTGAGTTTTCATGGTGATTTTGATTGCTGCCAAACTCATATTATCGATGTATGATGTCTTGGAGCTGAGGGAAGTGGCTTCTGTGTTCATTGCTTTCATCATTGCAGTGTACTCTTTGAATGCCAACTTAAAGTTCACATGAGGAAGTTCAGATTTCGCTATCCACCTGGCGGCCGCGACAACCACTATAAGTTCTGTTGGCGATAACGAGGCAATGGCCGCCTCGATACCACGGATAGCATTTCTCAGGTAAGCGTCGAAATCTTCAGATTTGGGAAATGGGTCCGCCATGCTAATTTTGCTAATGGCAAAAGCAGACTCGTTGTTTATCTGTCGGTAATTTTTTGTTGTGTAGTAAGTCCTGAAAACTGTCTTAGTGAGCCCCGAACGACTTCTGAAGAGCTTTTCGATCGTTTCATTCCACTTCTTCGGGTAATCTTTGTTGGAGAATTCACCAAACCGATTCTCTGGTACTGTAAGAGCGATTTTTGAATTGAGCCAAAAAGTTTCCATAGTGTGGGCTTTTTTCGTCTGTATCATTCGTTGACTGAAACGACTTCTTACTCTTTTCTCAAAGTGCTCTCGTATGGTCACTTTAGGTGTAATACCAACAATGCAAATGGGGACCTTGGAAGCCTGGGACAACTCAAAAAGATTATAAAGCAAAGTCTGCTTTGGGTTTCCTGTGAACTTATCTATTTCATCGATGATGAAAATGATTCTGATCGGCAGCTCGTCTTTATTGTTGGGTTCAGCAGATTCATCAAGCTTGAAAAGAGCTGATAAGATATTATGAAAAGTGTCACTAATGGCTCTTTGCTCATATGTATCGTCGCCCGTATCATCGGTAAAATCTTTGAGTTTCACATCAAGTTGTCGGGCAATCTCACGGATTGCATGCTGATCAGTGGAATGGAGCGATCCGGAGAGCCGTATGGCAATGAATTTCCCCGAATTTTCCTCGTTGAGTTTTGCCAATGCTTGTTCCACGATTTCCGTTTTACCTGTGCCGGGGGCACCAGTCAAAAGCGTGGTATGACTCTCGGAGCCATGGATCGTGTGACTAAAAACCGAGTATACCTCCTTATATGCGTGATAGAGGGATGATTTCTCGATATTTAAAGGAGTATTTCCATTTAATTGGGCCAAAATCAAGTCTTTCATTTTTTCCACATCACTTTCTGTTGGTTCAATAGCCATGGTTATATTCTCTTGGGTCTCTTTGATTGTGCTATTTTGATCATGATTCGACTTGTCCTTGTGATCGTTGTTATCTTCTTGGGGGATCTTGTCTTGGAAATTCTCCTCGCAGACGTCATGAACTTCGTGAACAATGGTGTCATCAGTGTCACCCACAAGGTTTTTCTCGTTTTGGGGTGTTCGGGCACAGATGGCTGCGCTCGGGGTTGGACTGTTGGCGGTCTTATTAGAGTGCTGAAACGCGTCCGATGCATCCTCGAACTCAAGATCTGACGACGCATTCAGACTTGCTAGTTGAGCGACGTTTTTGTGCTCATCTCCGGAATCTTGATGAGGTTCTTTGGGCACTTGCTCTTTTTTGAGTCGTTGTTTGTGTTTTCTGGCCACGTTAGCAAGGGCTTGCTTTTTATCTGACTCGTCCATTGGTACAAACATTAGCTTACGGGGCTTGGGGATCTCCTCCAACGATTGAGCTGTGTGGGCTGGTTTGGCGGACACGCTCTGTTGTTGTTTCCTCATTTTCTTGAGCTTTTTCTCTTCGAGGTACTGGACCAATTCGTCTTGGCCTGAAAGAAGCAATTTTCTCTTTTTTGGCGCTGCCGTTGTATCCTTTTGGTCAACCTTGGGGCTCACCTGGGGTGATTCGTCCAATGTCCTCTTCTTCGTGTCAGTGGCGGTGTGTTCTGAGACCTCCGATTCCAGGGTGGTGGGTGCCTGACCACGTGTGTTTCTATTCCTTCGGCGGGTCTGCCGTTGTAAATGCACCTGCTGGATTTCCTCCTTGGACGCTAGTCTCACAGGGCCGAAATCTTCCTCCAAAACCTCGTCAAAAGACATGGATATATATAACTAGAGGAGAATCTGGGGTTGTGTTTTGGTGCGTTTTGTTTTCTTGCAGCTTATGTATGGTGCGCATGTGAGGTTGTGAGGCGTGTCCGGAGGCTTCGTGATTGTCTCGCGATTCCGACCAACCCACTCATTGGGGCATGAATTAAAGTAGACATGGAAAATACAGAAGTGCATTATTCCGTTAATTCGAGTTGATTTAATTGGTTAAAAAACTCTCTTTATTTGCGTTATGGTTTACTTGGAAACTTTCACAGCTATAGGATTGATTTTGGTCTAACTTTCAGTGTTCTCAATGTACTTGAATTATGTAGAGTGTGAGGGAAAAGTTGAAGTTTTTAAGAGTAGAATAGCGTTAATACAATATTCTTCACAGAAAATAAATAAAAAAATAAATAATAGGAAGACCAGAAATCGAAGGAAACTACATATCAGTAAAACTTCCAGCTTTAAGAAAACCAAAAAGCCAAAAAAAGGAGAACGACCTTTAGGGACAGCTTTAGTTCATTGCAACTTTGACGATTATGCGACTGCGGCTGCAACTGCGGCTGCAACTGAGGGCCCTCAGAATACATAACTCATACCAATGAATATTGTTCGTGTGAACGCGTGTTGTTTAGCCAGCCTTATTTTACACGAGAAAGTTTGCTTGGTGTTGATTTGAAAATTCGGG